>QNGE01002290.1:0-38623 GCA_008508345.1 Paragonimus westermani | reverse complement strand
ATATGCACTACTGACGAGCTCTAATGAGAGCGAAACTCGAGTCTAGTGCTTCTTTTCGAAAGAGGCTGGCTGGAAAGTCTGTCTGAATGCGAACGCTGCGATCAAATGTGAGTGATGGTCAACTTGAAATTAAATCAAATCCCCGACTACTCATCAGTAATAGAGAGAACAATCAGACTGGTCGTTAGTTTGATTCCTTAGTAGGTACTTCTCAGAAAACATTGATGAAACGAAGCAGGTAGTACTGTAGTCGGTTTCTATTAGGAACTGGTTGATCGGTTAAGTGTGGTTTACCGGTTAAGTAAACCACTTCCAATGTCCCCTTATCTCGACCAGTCACAGTATGAGAATGGGGTCACCTGTGCCTAGTCTGTCCTTGATCGTACTGTTCTGTTTGCACAGTAGCTAGCAGACTCACAGTCCACCCAAGTGAGGCGGTTTGTCTCGCCTGAATCAGGTCTAGGTCTGCCTAAGATAGAATGGAGTTGTAATGGTTTGCCATTTGCTCCGGACGCCATTCAGCCAAGCTTGCAGACAGCGATCGATCCATCAGTCTGGGTGTTTCAGTCCTGTCTCCAGTAGTCATTAGTCACAGAAACACGTTAATCGAACACGATACCTGAAAAAAGCCATTGAGAATGAAGGTCGAGTGTTTACTGCACCGAATGTGCAAACGGTCTCGTATAGTGCTGTGGATGGCACCGACTTGCTTACATCAAGAAGATGTAACCAGTCCTGGCTAATGGTTACGCACGGTTCATCTGCAGAGTATAAAAAATGTCTCAACAATGGTAACTATTTCCTCCATAACGACACACTGTCCACTTAGTCGCGGTCCACCAGTGTGATCTAGTCCCAGTATGATAGTTAGTCTAGTTTAATTTACGGGTGTCAGTTTTCAAGAAAATGCAAGTTACCAGAGAACAATACAAGCCGTCCACCACGATCTCAACAACACAGCAGGTTACCTTCATCCTGGCACCTATGTGTGACCAAAGTGTTCAGAAAAGACATGATGACAGGAAGCGGAACGGCAGGGCTCAATAACAAGGCCATCAAACTGAGGCGTGATAAGCGACGCTCATCATTTTGATAGTATGACTGTAAAACCTCACGTCAGAATCAACATATGGCGCGGTAAATCCGGAAACAGCATGACCTGCTTCAGATCCTACGGAAAATTGCCCACTTTCGATCATTCTCTTAGTAGTTTGCAAATCTGTTGATCAGGCTACATTTTTTTATATGATCCACCGTTTAGTGGAAAAATTACCATGTTAGTGCAGTCCGTTGAGGGGATTAGTGTTTTCAATTTTGTTCATTTGCCCTCATCGATGCATGCAGATTCTAGCCCAGCGTTGCCTTTCAAGCCTTGGAACAGTTACACAGACGTGCGTAAGTAACCAGATCAAATCGGTAGCAGACCACGGTGGCCAGTGCACTGAAGCGATTGAACCGGGCAACGTGGTTTGAAGTGCGCGTTCACCCACGTTCCGGCTGTGGTAACAGCGATGTGCTGCTGTTACTCTCTATCCCAACTCGGTTATGAAGCCTGTTCGTCCGGTAAGCCTTTTGATGTGGATTTTGTAGCCGGGTTCACATGTGATGGACATTCTGTATTACTCTGGGTGTGTCAGCACCTCAGCTATCACGGTGGCTCTTACACTGCTAATTAAACGGTTACCGCTCTAACACCCCAGAACAGGGCTTGCCCGACGTATCCGACTTTTCGGATTAAAACGTCCGACGTACTCCGTGCTCACCGAATGCGTGTCAGTTTGGTTGTCGTGCTCAGGTGCACATGCTTTGTTTACTTTCTGTACCCGGCAGATCTGTGTACGTCGATTTCCTCATGGTCACATCAGCTGTCCGATCCCGTTCGTCGTTGAAACCCAGGCATTTCCCCTGGGGGATCGTAAATTGACATCAAGACGTACAAGAGTGACATCAAGATATCTTCAACGGTAAAATGTATTGGTTCGAGTTGCGCGTTTGTTGGAGTTCGTTTGTCTCATGAAAATATGGCCGGAGTCATGCTCCCGTCCTTGGCAAGAATGTGCGCGGTTGACTAACTTTTATTGCAGTGAAACTGCATCGTTGGCCTATGGATATCAGGCTACCGCATAACAGGCCAGATGCACTTTCTTGCGATCCTTCCGTAAACGTGAACTAGGAACTATCGTTTCTATCTATCTTGACCTATTTCCAAGCTGCTTTTCAATGGCTGAGAAATCCACTATGCCACTTGAGTTGCTGCTCAATCTGAGATGTTTCAATCGGAAATTTTTTGATTTTGCATCCTCGGCTTGAGCCAGATGCACGTGTCTACTACCTCCACGTTGTAAAGGATAGCCCACTTTAAGAAACCAACATGAAAAAACCTAGCGGGCTATAACACTCCGCCCTCTACAGCAACCAAACAGATTACTTAACCGTAAACAACTCTCAATACATTCTTCGAAAAGAAGCAGTATACCTGGGTTCCACTCTTTAGTGCAGCGTATCGTTGCCACGGCTGGGACTAGAACACCGTCCACGCTTTCATGCAGCAACCGTGTTGACTACTGTGCCATTCACCTCATATTAGGCACGACCGAGTTATCATATGTGAACGCTCAACCACTTTCGCTTGTGAGTAATGATCAGGTTGCCCGGCCGTCTCGGGAGGAGACGCGGTAACTGTCCCGTTAACTTTCAGAGATGTCTCGTTCGTAAAGTCATCGGCATCAGTCAACGGGGCAGTTATTTTTTCTCTACCGAGAGGGTCGAGCAATACGAGTATTACTCGCAGGCAAATTGTTGTGGTCGCAAGAGACGCGTGGTCTGCAAAGTTGCCGACTACACGAAATCCTGTGCAGGTTATGCTAAAACATAGTACCACGAACGCACACACTCATTTGCACGGCTAAGGTGTGTTCACACATTGTGCAGCAGTACACTGTCGGTTGTCCTGATGGCACGTACACAATGGCGCGTACACACTATTCCATTGGGCGCTTCTAGTCCACCATCGTCCTGGCATTGACAATAGCCATTTAGTTCCCAAATGAGTTTCGAAATTTTGGGTAGTACACTACTCACCAACGAAACTGTCTATTGTACAGCAGAATGTGGCTGCTCGTTTGTAACTGTTTTCACGGTTTTCCGAGATTTAACAAGAGTTTGGGGAAGATTTCTTTCTATTTAGATTTTTGATTTTCTGATCGATTATATCTTTCACCTGTCACTATATCTAAACCGTTCAATCCAGTATTAAACATTATTACACGTTTTCGGCCTTCTCTGGTCTATACTCTTTCTTTGGGTCATTTACAGAAAGGCTGAATATTTGTGGGAGTTGCATACTTTGAAGATACTGAAACCTAAAGAGAAACAATCAAGGTAGTTAGAGGTCCAATTTGAAACCACCCGATCTTTCGACTGTACTTTGAGCTTAAATGCGTTCGTGCGGTGACTACTTTATGAAAACACCCTCAACGGGTACGTCTACCATCAAGGAAATCACACATAACTTATGACAAAGTCAACGGCATTTCATTTCCGTCTTCAACGATGTTTTGATGACATGATGTGTTTTTAATATAACATATGGTTTGAAGACGAGCGGGTTAGTGACAGGTTCGGTGATCATTGAAAGCAATCATCTCAAATATTTGTGGAAGATATCTTACGTTTTGTAAACGGTGGGGTGAAATTTGTGGAAAATAGTCATATTTTGTAAAGCGTTTTGTGTAATTTTAATTAAATAACACTCATATTTGGACACAGCTGTCGCGTTCAGAAACTTCCGAGTCAGCTTCTTTTGGAAAAAGACCATTATAAACAATTTTCTCCCTTGTTAGAGTTCGTCTGTAGTGCATACCCTTGTCACAACGGCGGATAGACCTTGGTCAAGCTTTCATATGACAACCGTGCTGACCACATTAGACGACCTAATTCTCATGTTTGGACGCTCAGCCACTTTTGCTTACAAATAATGACCAGTATATTTTAATGATAATTATCATCTGGAATGGATCGAAAATAGAGCTTTTACTCACACAGTACTTCTGTGGTAATAGATCAATCGATGAATGTCTGTGTATGACACCAGTGGAATTAGCCTCAAACAGAAGAGCTTTCAACCTGTTACCTTGTGCATATCGGATATCAGGTACGAAAGAGGTGGGATTTGAGGAGGTTTTCGTTCTAGCCATTGATCAGCGGTAAATTAACTAAGTGTTGTGGATACCGGAGTGTGCGCTACACCAGTGATCCCATAATGATGGGAAGAAACTGTTGTTCAGTGCAGTGAACGTCTTTACTTAAATTGATCATAGACCAGTTAGGGGATGCGGAATCAATGGCGAGAATGTCCGATCAGCACGGTGCGTGTGAATCAAGGCTAATTTATACGTGGAATTATGCACTTTGTGACTGTGAGCGTGCGGAATAAAAGGGACCATATTCACGCGTGGTGCCTCATTTTGTTAACCGTCACATGGACATTTGTTTGGCGTCAAGCTGAACGAACGGTTAGTGTACCCAAATTTTGAGTGACAGACAGGTGTACGAATCACCTGTTGATTTACTGAATGTTAAAAATGCTTTCACATAAATGAAACGTCACTCAACTGCTTGCCGGTTTTGTAGTTAGATGTACTTTTCAGCCGGCCAGTTTAGCAAAATACACTGAATTGGAATTTCACAAAGATTTAATGAAGTAACCATCTCTAGCACTGCGGCATTTACCCTACATAAGGCATGACCGAAGAGTCCTAACTAAACACTCGAATTACTCTCTTACAAGTTTTGCTCGTAGGGATCTTATTTGGTAGAAGCTTAACAGCCATTTCATCTATCTAGAGTCATTTTCTCCATGAGTCTGGGCTAACTTGTTGACAATCGTTTGTGATAAGGACACGGAAACTGAAGTTGTAGGACTGGCTTGACACTCACCAACCTGCTGAAGTTCCTGCAATCATATACTCATTCTATAGACAGTAGCTGAGTAACGCATTTTAACGAGTAGACAGATTCGGGGTGATAAGGTGATCTTTCTAAACCCAGTAAGCTTTCGGTCGGTACGCACAATGTTTTTTTGTTGAAGGGTCATATCTCTGCTAGATAAAATTCTGCAATTCTATGCATCCATCAGATCGGAGGAGTGGCTGCCCAAACCAGGCTTTTCGAACAGTTCACGCTGAAATCTACCAACTTCGCCATTGAACACTGATTCCGCGTACCATAGTGGATTTGTTGGGTGACCGAGTTCTAATGTGCAGTTTTTGAGTTCTCAGTGTGACTTTGTATCTTAACATCCCTTCCTTATCGCTAGTTCGAGTGCGGTCGGAGTGCGGAATTTCGACATTTAGGTCCTGTTTAAATTAACAAATATGGAACATTTGTTCTAAACAGTTCACACAAGTTAACGATATCTCAATTTCACTTTTTAAGCTGTAGTCGTTTACGGTCATTGCTTAGCGAAGCAGAACGAACAGACGGCGTGTGTGATGGTGCACCTTTATCCTACGAACCAGATACTCAATGTTTTCGGACCCTCTTCTCATTAGACCGATTAATCCCATAGTTTTGGAAGGTAATTTTGCTTTAGATAAGACTTTACCCACTTTCTGTGGTCCATTGTTTGGACACAACTGAATTGTCACTTTTGTTCTCGTCGGTTAGATCCACTGGAATTTAGGTTCATTCATATTATGGATTATTAGTAAGACGTAATTTCAGTATGTTGCTGGATTGCACATTATGCTTTAAAGTAATGATTCCATCTTCCTGCACAAATGAAGAGCCAATCCTATTTGTGAGTGGGATGCACCTGAAAAGGAGGTCATCCTCCGCTTTTAACTGTTAACTACTCACAAAGAGGTCGGATGTTGATGGATATCTACCTATTAAAACATGATCACTGAACAAGCTAGAACTGTGTGCTGTTAAACTTAAATACACTTCGGAAATATATTATTGGCTAGAGGAGCAATCATTTGAGACATATCAAGACCTAACACGTCGAAAAACCAGGGCGTGTGACATCACTCCATTTTTACCCGAATTACAGGTGGACACATGTACGTCACTTACATCTGGTCGCTAAGTTATCCATCTTACCCGAGTTATCACAGTGGGGTGGTCAGGCAATTAGAATACGTGAGCGGTGCTCAGTATTGTTCACAGGACACTACCGTTGTAGGCATTTAAATCAAGTTGAGCCAAGTAAAGCAAAGCATCACGTTTGTGAGGTTGAATACTCAAATAGAACTGTGAGAAGACACAATTCGTATGACGTTCCCCATACTTGGGCTACACGTGAGCCTGAAATTAAATTTAGATACTAGAACAGAGATCTACGGAGAAGAATTGCTGGATTAAAGGATATGCGTGAGAAAGTATCGAGGAAAAGCTACTGATAACGGTAAACATGAGATTAGCGACTACCAAGATAGTCATAGATCGGTTATGGACATACCCATGGCGGCTAACTGATAGATCTTCAACACGTTGGAAGGCACTTTTGAGGGTAACTTGAAGAAATCATACAGGAAGTACCAAGTTGTAGTTAGGGTTTCATCGTGAATTAGTCCGAGTTTTATCCGTCGTTCCATACACAGGTGCCTGTCATTCCCTTTTGGGTTTTCTAATGTAAAGGAATGTTTACCTGGAAATCTATACAAAAAATGCAGTGCAACTGACCAACACAAACACAGTTGTAGTGGGTGGATTGTTGTACAATGTCGTACTTATAAGTGATACTCCACTACGCATAACTTGAATGATAAACTTCGGAGGAAATAGGATAATTTAGATCAGGGAAACTTTTCTCACAAGATTCGAGTCAAACAATGAAAAGTACAGGGATGACAAATTTGCCACTAGTTGTACGGGGGAAGCGTCGCAACCTTTGGAATCGATTTTCTCAAGAAGAGTACAGAAAAGCGTACGACAATTGTGCAACTATCGTAGGAAAAAGCACATAATAATCGAACGATAACTAAAGAGATACTTTGTGTGCATAATACGGCACATTTTTGGATTGGCACATGCTTTGATCTTTACCATCTGTATGGCGCTTCCTCCGAAGACAACTGAATGTACCCCAACAATCTGGATGTTTGTATCACTTCAAGGTTGACCCACAACTACGATGTGATCAGCACGTGGTATGATACGATTTCATTTTAAAAACACCTCGAGCCGGATTTTGACTAAAGTAGCTAACACATGACTCAAATAACACAAGCAGTCAGACATAACCACACATGTACACACGCTGGTCAGTATGCTGAACACAAACGATCCGTTTATTCATTTCGATGAGCGTTTTGAACTTACCAGAGGAGTAGGACGGAAAGAGAACCATGAAACCGACACAGCAAATTCGCCAAATCATCTGATATTTCATTCTTCAAGAAGAGTGAACCGGATCACAAATTTCTTGGATGTTTGCATGCAAGCGCCTGCTAATTTTGTGAACTCCTTAGTTCTGATCAACGATCGCTCACAGTTCTTTCTGTCGATTGGCCCGTTTTTACAGACGGTAAACTGAACGCAATTGGTTGTCACACGTTCTCCAAATTATTGAATATCAGGTAGGCAGGAAGCCGGTTATTGCATGACAGACTGTTATTTCTGCGGATGAAATGTGTCACTATATTAAGGTTATGGTTATTCACAAAAAATCGATTAAACCAGAATAAAATTTTAGGAGAACTATTCGTCTGGTGATGTATCGTTAATTCCCACTGGTGTATGGTTTAAACAAAGTAACGACAAGTAACCACCATGTCAGACAAGCTAGTCAACCATTTATATTTAGTTCTTAAGAAGCATAATCCTCGAATTTATTTCAGTACGACCGTCTGGCTCATTGGGTTAGTTTATGACCGCTTCGGCGGGCGTTTATACACACACAGTTTTCCTTGAAATGGGCGATGAGGTCAGTGATTGCGCCATGAGTGGATTTATAGTTTTTCCAGGTCGTTTGCCTGGAAAACTTGATCAGTTGTTTGTGTCAGTCCTGGTGACCTGAAAACCGAGTCGGTTTGCTAACCTGACCGAATACCAATCACAACCCTGAACCCCTCACTGAGATGAACGTGATGGGATACGGCAATGAATGATACCTAGTATGTCCTCAGTTTGCAAGTAACGATTGGCGTGAACTTAAACCCCTGGTGGGGCTGTAGTCAGTGCAGACTGGTGGAACTGCTGACAAGAGCGATCGTGTCTCAGGACTAATCATGATTGATAACGAACGGACGTGTTCAGAACATCTTCATTTTTCTCCCCGTATCAGTGAAACACTGTGAAGGTGATCAGGTTGTTCAACTCGAGATATATATGAGAAACAAACACTCGTGGATCCACTGAACTGAAAATGTGTACAGTGGAAAATACATCGACAAACCAAAGGAGCCATTTACTATTAACACTATTCAAACATTATTCATAAAACCCAAAAGTAGTATAAGGCGAAAGTCACAGGGTTGTAATGTTCCGCCCTAACCGGTGCACACGGTTCCAAGGGAGCAAAATTTATGAACATTTCGGAAAAATGGTTACAGGAAATTAAAGTGGTTGATCCGAATCATCGGTTAAATTTGTGCTCGTCGGTTGCTGACGTTTCACGGATAACACGACATTCTATCTTAACACAATTGTTTACAAGGTTAGTGGGTGGACTACAGAAAACCCACGACCAATCAATTCTGTTGTTTGTCACATGAATAACTAAGTGACCACTTTGTCGTGCTTATACCATCCGTCCAAAAGAAACGTTTCTGTTCGATGGCCTGTTGACTGATGCGATTTGTGATGTTTCCGGTGATTTTATCAAAATACTGTCAACAAGAACCGATAAAGGACACCCAACAGATGACACGAAAATTGAGATGAAATAGGTTTGCTGAAATCAACTGGAATGCATTTTCTGTGTTCATACTTAACTAAACTCGGTTGACCTGGGTATAACCAAAGTTTTTTGTTCGTCGAATTGAAACCTTAATGGTTGACAGGTAATGTGACATAAAATACAAGGGAAAACGCCATAAATTTCGTCAACCGATGCGAAAACGAAACCACCCATCCTTGTTTTCAGCAGCATAAATGATTCACAACTAGTAAGTCATCAAAGGTGGTGAAGTGAATTTTGTCTTGAATGTTGCGGTACACAAACATGCACTAAGCAAGATGCCAGAACCTCCAGGATAATGAAGTTTAGGGTTTTCAGAAATTTCTTTTGAATGTCTCACTGCAATTATACTAGACGCATGCAATCTTCGACAAAAAGTGGACAGGGACGGTCAGCCGGCATGAACCAGGCAAAGAAAAGAGCATTGGTCTCAACTGCAACTTACCATGCTTCCATGTGCACACTGACTGAATTTCACTCAAGAAAGGTGAGCAAATCAACCTGTTACAGTTTACTTGTTGGTACTGATAGACTGGTTAATCTTTTTTAATGCGTAGTTCAGTAGATTTGATGATCTTTATGAGACACAGTCGTGAAAAGTCTTACCTTCGGTTGGAGTCGAATCAGCGACAGAGACAGCATGTCCAAACGCGGCAAGCACTCTACCAGTCTAGCTAAGAAACCATACCAGGAGCTCGGAAATTTCACATCTGGACTCAGTTACCAATTCGTCTCAATGCCCCGTATGAAATCCACCAAATGATCCAAGAGATCGAGTGCCCCCGTAAGATTTCTCGAACAGTTCACGCTGGAATGCACCAATGTCACTGTTGAGCATAGGAATTGTACTACGATGATCATTTGGTGGATTCCGTTTGTGAAAGTGAGACGGGTGGGTAACCGGGTCCAAATGTGAATCTCTGAGCTCCTGGTATGGCATGGTAGTTCAGCTGGTAGAGAGCTTGCAGTGTTTGGGCATGCTGTTTTTGTTGCTGGTTCGAATTCAGTCGAAACCCCGAGTTCTTACAATTGGATCTCATCTATATCCGATCTTTCATGAATGCAATTCCTTAATCTTGTCAATAGTGCACTTCACGGAGTTCTACCTAGCTGGTCATGTTGACTGTTTAAATCTGAAAATTGATGGTTATTTTGAATGTGGTGAGTTACCGTGTATGATTTTTCCATTGGAGATTAGGTGAAAGAGTGTGCGTGAAAATTCATGGGGGAGCAGTTCAATTATGACAGAAACATTCATACCATCGTGTATTATCCTAGAAATTGAACATCCACAATTGATCACAGCTGTCGCGTTCCCATAGACTTTGCAGTCGGTCTCTTTCGAAAATAAGCACTAGGCTCGAGTTTCGTTCTTATTAGACTGGAAAATCTATGGGAATGCAACAGATATATGGAAGTCAAAATCCCCTACTACTCACTAGTAGTGAGAATACCGTCCATCGAGTTGATTTCTGTGATTTCACTTTGGAGAGAACTCCTAGTCGAGAGGTGATCGATTGGAGTTAAAAGGACAGTTACTGTGTCTCCTGTACAGGCAGTCGGGCAAACTGACAGTACTCATAAGCGAAAGTGGTTGAGCGTTCACCTATGATAAGTCATTCGTGCCTTGTGTGAGGTGAGTGATGCAGTGGTGAACATGGTTACCTCATGAAATCGTGACCGAGGTTCTAGTCTCGCCCATGGCCAGGATATACGCTACACAGATGAGCTCTAATGAGAGCGAAATTCGAGTCTAGTGCTTCTTTTCAAAAGAGGCCGACTGTAATGTGCGTTGGAATGCAAGAGCTGCAAACAGTCGTGGGTGATGTACTATTTATATGAAAGCGAAGATCCGCCACAACTCATCAGTTAACTATTATGTGTATGAATCGGATTTTCCAGAGCATATTATCAATGGCAACAAGGACTTGGGGCAAGAAAATTCATTACTAGTATTGTACATTCAGAATAAAGAATTGTTTCAGGATAATAATGCTGTAACCTAACGCCCTGCAAGGGAGCTTAACTCGTTTTGCACAAAAAACATGACCCTCGTCAGTTTCGAATAGTCGAATAAGGAGCGGTAGTCAGCAAAGGTTGTCTGGACGATGAATATCAACAGGCATGTGCACGTACGTAGAAGGAGCACCAATTAATTACGAGAGGCAGATTTGAGCCGGTTAAGCAACGCTAACTGACCTTAACAAGTTGTTTGGCATAAGGGCGTGCAACTGTATATATGATACATGTTAGCTAAACGCTAGAGGATATTCTGTCCATGTTTTTCTTAAACAGTTCTAACAAACAGTGGAGGCGCATCTTCATGTCAAAACTATAGGCCATCTGTTTTATGAAGGTGGACTTCTAGAATCCTTTAAGCAACTGGGAGTGTGCATTTTTTTTGGAATAATGAATGACGCTAACTACTTTTCCACTGGTCTTTTCGCCGAAAGTGTAAATGCTAAGCTAAGTCTAACGGATCCACGGGGTATTACGTCTTAATTTTTATTGTCGACGTGCTCACCGTCAGACCCGGGATGTTCTTGGCTTCCTGCATTTGTCAGCAGTGGTGTGATAACCCGTTTCTACCTTTCAACACGGATTAAAGCTTGCAATTGGAATATTAGAGAAATATCACTGTCCTCTACAACGTTATGTACATCACCATAGAGAGAAATATGTTTTTCACCGGTGCTTACCTGCTACACCACTGAGAAGAAAAAAGCAAACTCTAGTCAGAAAGAGGAAAAAACAGGGAGGAAATGGGTATCTACTGGTTAAAAACAGCTACATCTGTATTCGAGCACTCAACATCGTGCAAACAATCGACCTGAGTGAAAGTGAGGTAACCCATAACCATAACATGTCACACGAATACTTTCGTAATCTTTCTAGACTGCACACTTTAATGTCATAAATGTAAATTGCAACTCGTTTGCGTGTCGGAATAGGGTCGTTACCGTTAGGAGGTGACGATTTTTGCAACCGTCACAACTCAGCATCATTTCTACTCTGTACTCCAGCGGGAGCTTCTCGGATATTGCGTAACCGTGACCGTCAAACTCGTTAGCAGGTACACACGACTAACCGTGTCTACATTGTCTCTTGCGAAACCCAGAGTCTTGATATCAGTTACACAACCAAAACCTTGCTAGAACGCTTGATCGAACGAGCTCCATGCGAATTTCTACTCGTTTATCTGGGAGTCAGTGCTGACTGAACCTGAAAATATTGGACCTAGTCACCTCACTCGTTTATCGCTTGCAAATGCACCGATGCATGATAACCTGTGTGAGGATAACAAGATTGCCAGGAGTCTGCCACACAGGGCTCAACGGCGTGCCACTGAATGGTTGTCACAGGCACTCGAATGTACACTGTGGTGTCTGACCTTCAAAGCCAATATTCTTTTGCTGTACAACAGTTGAATGCCGTGGTATTTTACTTGCCCGGGCGTCGCGTTTCTTTTAACGCATGCCATGATCAGTTAACTGAGATTTTCAATTCATTTTTAACGGCATGCGACATGGAAAGGCGTGATTTTTGACTTCCTGCGGTTAAAGTCAAAACTTGGTTATCAAGCCAGGGAGGAAGCTGATGATAAACAATCTTTGATGATGCATCGAAAGCCGGAATACTTTAAGGACATTTAGCGAAATTTCCATCGTCAGATGCGAAACTCGAAGGGTTGGAAGCTAACCCCAGAAGAAACCGGGCAGATATCGTGAAGGAGTTGCTGTTGCAAAAAATTCCATGAACAATAGGAGTGGAAAGGAAATTTGGTCAATAGGCACCAAACAATTTGACGGTAATCCAGATGAAGACAAGTTTGGGGATGAATTCTCTTCTGCCATTGCGAACTAAGCATGAACCATTTTTATTAGGCGTTACTATTGCTGTGAGTCAAGGACACGGAAGTCATAAGGATTGCTTATTCGGGAAGTTAACACCACCTTGAGGACAAACACATTTGCACACAACAATGATCCAGGGACGCCACGGTTACCAGTGGCAAGTTCATGTATGGAAAACACTATTTCATGCCAGAGTGCACACTAATGTCCCTTCTCGTATCTACCCCGGTTACTTCAAACCCAAATGCGTGACTCCACCCGATTACTCACGAGTAGTATGGTGTGATCGTTTATCTTCACTACGCTATTTATGGTGAACAATGGAGTTTATACGATAACAAGGTTTGCATAGTGGTCCGAGAAAAATGATCTTCCTTGAACGACGCTCAACCGTGACATCTACCAAACTATCAAGACTACTGTGTGGTAATGTGCAGCTGCTGAATCGGTCTGTTGCAGCTTTCTGCGACGCAGGCATTGAACTGCAATAATTTGAAAGTTGGTCGTCAGAAACGGACAATCTACTGTCAACCAATAGAAGTGGGCCATTCTTTTTACACAACAATGTCAAGCCGAGTGTTGGAAAAACTACTCCGGTTAAATTTTGAACTCCCAACTCATCCAGCGAACTTACAAGATGCCTGCCCGCCCGACTATTTAATTAAGAATTGCTTTTGAGAACAAGCCGACATTGAATAGCTTCCGTTGCCGAATAGCCCCTTGAAACTGTGAGATCTTTCAGGGTGACCTAGTACTTTACAGTAGCCAATCGCATCCATTTAATATGTAGACCATCAGATGGTTGCGTTTAACAGGATACAACTGAGAAAGAGAGTAGGAAGCACGCATTCTATTTCAATAAACAAATCCATGAATTTACGCTGACGTTAAAGTGTGGAGAACTGCACAGTCAAGATACTTATCAGGGGTGTCAATCCATTACTAACTGCACCTCTGATGAACTTATCAGCTAAATGGTTAACGAGGCGAGATGATCAATCAATCGCAAGATAAGGGAAGGTGATCGGTTAAGTGCGCAGCTGGCGTTTGTCTCATATCCGAACACTGACGGAAAACTAGTGATGGTAACCGTTCAGGTTCAGTGGCATAAATGTTACTGTCTGTAAAGCAAGAGAATGTACCAAGGTAAACACCACATCATGAAAGACAGTAATGTCAGTGGTTCTCACTGATGCTCAATTGCCACACAATCACGAGAAAAAAACAGGTCCCCTACAGAAAGAAAAGAAGGGGGGACCCAACTACTAGGAAAATAGCTGCGTCTATATTCAAGCATTCAAAATCAAGATGCCGACACCTTGCAAGCAAACAGCCGAACTGTAGGTGAAAGTAAGACTTCATCGGCTTTCACTGACCGGCGTCATTAAGTGCACTGACTTCACAGACAACTCGGTCAAACAACGACAGCATTTACGCCACTGGCCTCGATCAGTCACCATCTCAGTTAACGTCTCCAATCAACTCTGCGATTCGCGTGGTCCCCAGCCTGGGAGACAAACCTGACCTGCAGTGACCACCCCTTTGGTGAAATTCATTTCTCTAGGCCAGGTCCGCCTCGCACCTTATACCAATCGGCCGCACCATCAGCAGAGTGCCTGACAAAGTCTGCGCAAGTGTAAAGATCGAACGAAAGAACTCGTTTAACAATCACTACCAAATATCCACCCAATTGTTGCGTATTTGTTGGTCCGACAAAGAAAAGACCTTACACCATTTTGTAACTAGAGTTATTCATTTGAATTTGATTATAAAAAGTTACTTATCTACCGTTGAATGACATCGATAACAGGTACTGACGTATTTGAAGCCCTCTATTGAAAATCAGTTTACATGCCAAAGTGATGAAAGACCAAAAATTCGATAACTCCATTCACACTGTCCAAATAGTATAGTTTTCTTTCCTAATTACGATGGACACATCAAGATTCCACGTGAATTCTCACTGTGGACAATGCTGTTATGTGGTTTCTGAAACGAATGCTAATCCAAACTGTCGAGCTAATAAGCACATTTATCGAAGGGTGACAATACCATGATCACTTTGGAAACTAGCAATGCAAAATATACATTCAATCGAAAATGATAGTGAGTTGAACATAATGGGAAAAGTCTCAGGGTGCATAGAACACAATGTTCCTAAGAAATCCACTAACATTTGTGACTGATCAGTAAGGTTTCCAGACAAACTTAAGTTGTGCAACTATTGTTGAGATAAATATTAAACTCGTGAGAGAAACTGGTAGAACCTCTTGTCATGAAGACTTTCCGAACATGTTTATGTTCATTGTCCGCCCACACATAAAAAACGAACGCGCGGGCCCGTCTCCATTAATTGGTATATACCGATGGTGTTGAGGTACAGATCACTAGAAGAATAACGTTCACGAGAATCATCTACCTGCACGAGTTAGCAAAATTAGGCCATTTTTTTCACACCGCCGATGCAATAGACCTGATTTCCCATATAGAATCTTCCACTCACCGGGTCACCCACCACAAGATCTACCTCATCAAACAAGGTCGAAATTCTAAATAATCTTCATCTGAGACTGAAGTACGGAATGAGTAAGCCAGTGTTTAGATAGAACTTTTTTCTATAGTTAAGACTTACTCGTAATGGAATACACTGTCTGGCTCTGTGGTCAAGGCCGGATCTTAAAACCTCAGTCAATCGACGCATACACGAGAGAAAACCGGTACTAAGAGTTTTCTAACCACCGCACGGGTTAACGCATGCTCAATTCCAGCAGAATGTTGGCTCAGTTGACAAAATCGCATCCCAGTTAATTGTCATTTGCCTCTTTTTACAATCCGCTCAACCTAGAGACAAGAACGCATAGACAAAACAGCTTCTCCTTCGCGTATAAACCTAAATTCCAGTGAAGTCTCTGTACGGCTGCGGTCGGTTTACTTACTGCAGTTGTCGAAGGATATGTTTATTTATCTAGTATATGCCGAAGAAGACTTAAGCTTACTGGTGCAACATAAATTGGTCAATGGCTGTAACGGCGGTGAGGTTTCTGCGGAAGTATTTGTTGGGTGATAGTATTTGCATTGAAGTACTTTGCCACTGATGGACGAACGGATTGATTGGACGAAGTTATGGATGCAAAACACTGGCATGTTGTCCACCTGCGAGGACAAGCGATCTAGAAGGTAACTAATGAAACATACGCCAATGGTATGGTTCTGGGTCCTAGTTCCGATCACGTAAGCGATGTCATTCAAGTTTAACAAAATTTCACCACTTCTTTCAAACAATTGATTTGTTTAACCTCACTCTAGTAACCAGTTTACAGACAACTTGATAATAGTTAGCCTGATGATGAAACACTGGAAACAAGCTTGTTTGGTACTTCCTTCGTTTTAAGACTCATGTTCTAGTTTGGATCTGGACAGCATCTGGACCACAAGTGGTTTAGCCACACAATGTGAGGCATAAACCGAACTCTAGACTCAATCAATAACGAACAACTGCTTGAACAGATGGATCTACATCAGATATGCGGACCAGACTGCAAAACCAACAGAGGCTGTTTCAGTAAGACTACTAATCAACCAACTGATCAAACGATTACAGATGGTACAGCTTATCAGGACCTTGGATTGTCTTCGTATCATAATCTGCCAATACAAATACAAACTGTTGAACCGTAGCTAGCCAAAGCTTATCCCGAGTCCCGGACCATAGAATGACGCTCATGTTGTACCACCACATCAGTAAAAACACCTAAAAGGAATGAAACAGCAGCATCTGGAAAGAGTATCCAACACCAAGACAGTTAATAGTGCGATGTTCAACATGTTCACTCGATTGCCGGATCTGTATTAGAACCACAAAAAAGGCGTTGATATACAGATATATGCAAGTATATTGTAATGCATAAACTGACAACAATAAGGACATCTGATTGTTGATTAAAACAACCTCAATGTGTGAAGGGAAATAAAAAAGGGGGGACACAACCTGGAACATCAAATAGGGAATTCGCGGAAGCTCAAGTAAAATTGAACCGAATCTTCATCAGATAACGTAGTCGCACTTGTCTCGGATCGTAAACAATGTACTCGTTGAAATGCAACGTGAAATTTTGATCACCTGTGCTAGTGGACGGGACCAGCTTGCCCACAGGGACAATGAGACCGTCCTCACTATAAAGATAGATTGATGTTCAGTATGCATAGTTGACCAGTTAATGAGAACAGTTTGTGCGAGTAACATTCATGTGTACCAACAAAACTCAGTTTGATTGGTCGGAGAAAATTGACACAACCTGTCTACCTCGATCGAAACCTCATTTCGTTTGTTCGCAAACTGCGCTCAGAAAATTAAACCCTTATGAAGGCATAGATGTAGTTTGATGCTCATCTTTCTAGCAGCGCAGATTGGTTCACGTAAATCCAATTGAAATCTTTCAAACTAGACTCAAACTGGTTACAACCGAGTGTGTTGTTTTGTGACTGACTATCGGAGAACATGGCTACATTACAGCACGTTACTATCGTAGTACAGTATGCACAGAGAGGTCTGCGGGGGCAACCAGAATAACCGTTTGGTAACAATAGTTGATTCAGATTGCAACTGATCGAGCCATGCACTTCTGACTCTGGTGCGTGCCGGTTTGGACTAGGTGGGAACATTATCAGCCTACACACATACCTTTTGCAGTCAAACCCGAAGTCATTGGAGATCATCAAATCCGGGGTGAAATTTGATCATTTATCATATCACGCTTCGTTCGCGTATGTAGAGAGTGACAATCTGGTGGTCATTAAAATAAATAGGCTCGGCATGTGATAAATTTATTTCAATGGAACACCTTCAGGTATCCAGTAGGAGTTCGAAAAACAACCGGTACCTTTCATAGGTCATGTTTTCCAACACAGCGAAAGGTTACGTTGCACATGAGTCTCCGTGGCCCCCGGAACTGTTTTCCGGATCGTTCATCAGTTACTTTGCTTTCTGCGACTTTTCCTAGCTTTCCATAACGTTCTCTCCTTTGTATTTCTTGTGACATTAACATTAGCTACATGCATGCACACTCACACGAGCAATACCAAACCGGCCTGAATTCAAGTCCTATAAATAAAACAAGGACAAGAAATATGGGCGGTTGATTGTAGACTTTATCCTTAACGCTCAATCAAACCGATATGATCAGGCCACATACACGCACAGTGATACATCATATGCAAGATCAAACAATCACATCATAGCCACAGTTTCCCTGTGTACTACACTGTAGATGCATAATCGCATTTCCTCCCCACATAATCTTCCATCACAAGGAGGTAAAGTGGAACAATTTGAAAATTAGTTTCTTTCCAGATGATTCGATTACGCATGACAGTCTACCGCACACAGCATCGAGTTACTCAATACACTATCACTTTCTGACGCTACTCACGTGGGGGGCGCGTCCAGATAGAATCAGCCTGTTGAATGTAATAGCCTAAGCATGTGCTTGAAGATGCCTGAAAGGGGATGATCGGAAGCAAAGGTTATCCATTTCGTTGGTCTTAGAGTACCTGTCCTCTGTGGCGGTAGTCGGTTAACGTCGTTCACTTCTATCAGGGTGTCTGAAACTGCCAATTTTCTGTGTCGACACCTAACACATATCCTATTCGACTTCAGCTATTTTTTTCTACCACGCTCCATAAAAAGGATTTACCAAAGTTAATCGAGCTTGATCATCGCTGCCAATGAATAGTTAAAACAGTACCGAAATACGGACCTAGTCTGGTCTTGCTGAACAAGGATTGCGTAGGTGACTGAACGCGGGATGTTGTTTTACGTGTGCATGATGTGGTGATCATGCCAGCCTGAGTAGAAGTGACAACTGTGTCAAAGAGGACAGGTTATTTAGAACTCCCGTTTCTGGGGCACTAGTCAACAATGACGAGGAAGCGTCTAACAACCGCTGTATTCAGGACTTATGACGTTTCAAAACTGTGTACAGTACAGCGAACTAGAACCCTACCAATCTCGCCGGCTGCGAACAAACAGCCCACGTTCGTCAAGTTTCACTGTTTATACAAATATTCTTGTAGCTGCAGTATGAGCTACACAGAGAGGACAAACTAACAACTAGCTGCTCATATCATGGTACATATTCCAAAATGGTTTGAAACTCAGTTAGAAACGTCAGGCGCCCGTATAGATGCCGAGGGACGGCAACTAGCGTCATCAATTGCAAAGCATATTATCCAACACAGGGCACAAGGTCAAAATTCCTGACGCATTCTCGGTGATTTTCCGAAGTAATCGGAAACGCATAATCCGGTTTGCTGAGGCTTTGGCTATCAAACACCACAGCCCTCCCCTGTGTGTTAAAAAACAACTTATGCTGACGCTGCGGATACCCTGGTAGTCCGCATTCCCACAATTTTGATTTCCAGTTTTTGTGTCCGTCTGTTTATTCCCTTAAGCCATGACTCCCGCCCTGTGGAATTTTAGCTCGTCTGAAATTACCTACATGTTCGTGTGTGATCAGGAGGTGCAAAATGTAACGCCGGAGAACATCACATGAATTGCATCTTCTCATTGTTCTATTTAAGCACAACAATCGTTGCAACAGACAGCAACTCTATCAAAACGATATTAATCAAGTTGAATAAGACCGAAAGTGAAGGACCTCAGCAGCTACACAATTTTGGCATCACATGAGATGGAAAAGAAACCGAACATTGCCCTTAACGGAGGCTTGTTGTAAAAGAACTTAATGTGGCATATGTTATCTGAGTCATTACACATGTCACAATTTTTACTTCATGTAAACCGTATGAGAGTAACAAGAACAAACGAACGTACGTTGTTTTCCAGGTTGCTTTCTCAGGAGTCATTCGACCAACAGCTTTGACACAATGTTTACCGGATGGGAGCTTATCAGCTTTGGAACAAGCCTCATAGAGTTCGTGAGGTGTTCCGAGAGAAACCTGTAAAGAGAGCAAGAGTACGAGACAAATCCGCCTCAACAAGAGACGACAAAGGTTGTTTCATATAGACGCAAAATAAGGCACAATCCATCCGATTATGTGTTCGATATCTTTTGAAAATCTTCCGATTAGCATTGCCGAACTGTATACGCGTGATGAACGAAGAGTTTTCCAGAAAGAACTTATGGGGGAAATAAGCTTGCGTTTAGAGGTCGCATGCATATGAACAAATTTGCCCAATGACTGTAAAACATAATGCTGAAGATCGAAGATCTCAAATGCACGGATTATTTTGACGGTTAACGGTTGCGTTCCAGCGGGGAGATCTGATAGTAAACAATGATAAGAAACAACTAAATTCATTCACTTAACCTAAGAAAATGCACATATATTTCTATGAAGAGATCATGCGTTACCAGATCGTGACCATTGTGCACACTTCCACCACGCTGGCCTAACAGGAGAGGCTGCCAACCGATGATTTGGCAGAGGAAAATCATAACAGTTACCTGGAGGCTAGGAAATGTGGATCATGCCAGTGTCTTATATCTAAGGCTTATGACTGTGGACACTGGGAAAGAGGGTGAGCAATCGGGTTCAGTGGCGTAAGTGTTATCGGTTTCTTGATGGGCCATATATGAAGTAAGGACGAGTAACGAGTATCAGTCTTTCTTTTACTATTAAAGAATTATTTTGATTTATTTCGGTCCGTTGCCTTGTTACATGGTGGTATGGCGTTAGATCACTGGTATCCAGTTCAGATAACCTGCCATCGACGATGGTGACATAAGCGGTGATCACAGACTAGGAATCAATCGGACGTAATCCAGCAGGTCAGATGGTATAGAACATCAGTGAGGGAAACGTAATTATTTCATCTCCACCCAATGCAACACATTGGTGACTCATAGCGACGATAAAGCATCATACGAGAGGGAGACAGAGAGAGAGAGAGGAAACCAATCTAAATGAGGGAACAAAAGAAAGGGACGAGACTTGGAGATTAAAAAATACATCTACTCAAAATCGAATGTTTAACATCTCGTAGTGCCGACATCTGGTAGATGAAAGTAAGGCGTTATCAAAAAGAAAGTTTGTGGTTTCCAATGTCTGTTGCTGACTACACTCACTTCACGGACAACCCATCCAAACAACGACAACGTTCACGTCACTGGACGTGACTAGCCGCCATCCCCACAAACATCTCCATTCGCTGATTCTGTGGGTCGCGGACGCCCAGGTAAACAGAACACCATCTGAATTAACCAAAATATCGGCGAACGATTACATTTCCCCACTCTAGGTCATCTGACCACCTCGCGATGTACACCGATCGAAAGCGGCATCAACAAAGTGCTCGGTGTAGCAAACGACTAGCTAACATCCTCAGTACACGGCCTAATTATCTAAGTCTGCGCACATCTGTTTCCAGACTTCATTTTTACTTACTCGCCGGCAACACAAGTTGCGGCCGATCAGACGCAAACATCAACGGTCAATTAGTTGAAGACCGTTCTCACGTCTGCACTCTGAGTGGTCAAGCAGTAAAGTAACACGACCCATATCGTTGCTTTTTATGTGCGAGGCCTAAGCTTCAGAGTAAAACCTCTGTCATCAAAGTAGCTCCAGCTTAACGGATATCACTCTAGTCTTGAAAATATGAGCCTCTATCTTATTCCCCACTCCTGTGTCTGTTGATACAACTCTCAAGTATATGAGCTGGTAGACAACCTAAATTATTTCATAATCCCACATTAAATCTACGTAATCAGAGTAATGCTGCAGAAGCACTTCGTACTTTGAGTTCGAGATAGTTTGACAGAGAACGGACGCAGACTACTAAGTACACAGTTGTGCATCAGCACCTTGGTCGCCTCAACTGTTCCTTCTGTTCGGGTTTAGGATGTCTAGGAGCGTCGTTGAGTGCAAGCGCAACCGAACTGGCCGGAAACGTCGTGATGTGAAGGCTGAAAAAAATTGCGGATCCGACACTGCACAAAATAAAAGGCTACGGAATCCGTCAGGGAACAGCTCAATTCGCCAAGGTAGGAGGATCCGTCTGATTCTGCTGGCTATCATGACGAAAAAACAAGTATCCACATGACACAGTGAACAAATTCATATTGATGATGCTAACCAGTGCGTACAAATCCCCACGGAACGATGTGAAATAACTTCAGATGCCAAGGCAGCGTCTGGTTAACACCTGCGCGCTTTTTCACAAATAACACAAGCAGGAATGCTGACAGGAACCGCGATGGCTAAAACTACCAGCATGGATAAATAAACATGGCCTCTAACGCTTGTTGTTACGGGTGTGCAATGGGATCGCAGTGACTGGTTGAAGAGGTCCTTAGGGAAGTGATCATCAGTTAGGAGGGTTATTAACACATGCAGACCAACAACCATCACATACACGAGCGTACGCGAGTAGGGGAGAGGGTGATTTGCAAAGTTCGCACATGTTGGGGGAAAATTTTTCAAATTGTTAAACGGAGAGGTACGTCACAGACGTGACGCTGTGCGATTTCTTGCTTGCTCTTCGCACATGCATACACAATACAACCCGTTTGTTACCTCGGTTACAAGTGTAGGGGTTCGGGTAATAGAAAAGAACCGTACATAATAATTTGCACTGATTTGTTTGCTTTCAACTCGTGTTCTGTGTCACGAACGGGCGTGCACAAACCTATAAAACGCGACCACAAAGAAGGCGGGTGATGAGAAGCAAACAGTGCCGGTGGATGCGAGGATGGCCGGTGGATATGAGACCAGTTTGCCATCGGAAACGGAAAGACCGAACGATTCAAGTGAGCAAGCCAAGGTCCGCAGACACGAACGTTTGTCATGGACAAATGCAAGTCGACGCGGAAAGCGAATGGAAGTGGTGGCAAGCACGAAGCCTCGAAGACCCAGGGCGACAATGCGAGAACGACAACGAATGGCCCAGGTAAGTCTGATTGTATATCTGAAAGAATGGGGCCTGTTATGTAAGTTGGACACACATCTCCAGTTATGGGTGTAAGCGAAACGGTTATGGAAGCCTCGAATAGAAGTGTAACACTTTGAACGCACAGATTTGAAAACAAAACTATTAGGCAACCCATTGACAAGATTGCCAATGTATGATCAACATTATTTCACGATGGTAAGTTAGTTTCGATTCAAATAATTGATACCACAAAGAATTTACCATCCGCGTTCATCTCAAATTATCTAGTAACACGGCTGCGTTGCGCTTTTACGTTGTCGAGTTTTCGCACAAAGCAAACCGTGTAAGAGTAACGACACAGACTGCTCAAAGCGTAGAAGTCTAGGCCACCTCAAACGCAGTTGCACAATATCCTATGTGACCTGACAACACCTGGCACACATGTGACCAAAACGATCGGCATCATGGAAGCTGACTTGGTTCTTACGCACGAAGAAGGTCACAACGCTGAGGTTGGAACACACTGCTGGATGTTTTTTCAACGGAAGCACCTGAAAAGATCGCTGTGTTCCATATTTTTGGAGAGCCATTTGAATCCGGACAGTCTACAGTTTCATGTGCACTGCTCACTTATCGTAGCCGAAGTACTATCCTAACCTGAAGCTATCTACAGTCGTATAATTTGAACACCACTCACATCCATAAACGCTTCTTCAGACCGCCTTTCAAAAGAAGCACTAGACTCGAGCACATAGCTTTGCGGCGGCCGGAATTTGAACTCCAAAAGAGCTTTTATGAGGCAACTTAGTTGATCAGTGTGCCTCTGGCCTCAGATGAACCGTGACTGAATTATCAGATGCGAACGCTCAGCTACATTCGCTTGGATAATGTTCAGATCGTCCGATCACCACGGAGAGGGACACAGTAACTGCCCTGTTAACTCCAATCGGTGACCGCACGACTAGGACTTATATCTAGGTTGTAGTCATAGAAATCATTAAACCTGTTGAGTGATATCTTGATTACTGATGAGTAATAGGGGATCTTATTAGTTGCAAGTTGAGCATTATTATCAAGTGGTCACAGTTTTAACATTTCACATAAAAATCTCAGTCGATCCCTTTTAAAAGAAAGCGCTAGACCCGAGTTTCGCTTTTGTCAGAATCTGTCAGTGGTGCACAGTTTTGCCAGAGCCGGAATTTGAACCCCGACCACGTTTTTACGAGGTAACCGTGTTGATCGCTGACAGTAGACATTGCCACATTCTGTAGGGTATTATTTTACTCCCAACTGTACGAGTCTGTCTGTCAAAGCACGAACAGAAATTTTCTTCCGTAATGTTTCACAACTAACCTGCAGTCTATTGAAGTGAATATTGATTGTAAACGCCATCAAACTTGGTTCCGATAAATTCGGATGGCGTTGAAATAGCTCATATCCAGAGGTTCGTCAGTTGTGCAGAAACGTGGATGTCGGCAAATGCAGCATTAGGGATGGAGATTTAGCAAGAGGCTTTGTACATAGAAGACTGTTGACCGCTTAAATTCCAGAGTGAATGCCCGTTTGAGATGAACTTTTTGAGAGACAAACTAATGACATAATAGGCTGCGTGTTAGACTAAGATACCCCGTGAGCATTATTCAATATCACATACGTGATTGAACAGAGGGCCACTTGTCCATTCACTACGCGGGAGACAATGGAATTCGCATGGACACTGTCTTATAGATGTTTCACCTACCCTTTGTTTGTGTGCAAAATGTGAGAACAATAAAAGAGAAAAACTATTACGGACCAAGTTTCATTCATCCTCTTCATTTACTTCCAAATTGGGACTGACTGTTTTTGTGATTACATGACAGTTTGTTATAGGCAGTAACAGGTCAGTGGTCGTTTCTGGTACTTCCTCACAGCATTCACAGCTTTGTTTCATAAGGACCCCCCAATTCCCTGTTATCCGTCATCTAATAGCAACATCAACGCTACTGAATCGAATCAATAAAGTTGCAGCTTGGTAGCCAAACCCCATTTATAGGTAACTATTCTCGTTACTCTATGACCGTATCATCGTTTGCTCATGTCAGACCTTACGCTATTTGCCTGCGGCATTCACAAAGAGTATTCGACATTCTTAGTGCACCAGTGAATCGTTCAAATAGATGTATTCTTACAAATTGTGCAAGCGTACTGGCGTCATCCTCAATTTTAAACTCACCGTTGATTACCCGACGGCTCCCACCGAAACGCTGTCACTATCAGCCATTGATATACTGTCATCCACAACCGTAAAGTGATAACGTCACGAAAACAGTTGACACGTCACCCCTTATACGGACATACAAACTCGCAATGATTACACACACCAAATGAAGCATTCCAGAGATTGGGTATTTTGCAGTTGTCCGTCTAAGGTGATTGATTTTAGAATTAAGGTGATATCAAACGGTTTTATGTTTTCAAATATTTACCCCCGATGTTAGGTATAATGTATTAATTTCATAACATGTACAGGAAATTCCGCAATGCTTCGACCACTTCAAAACCAATCTTTCTACCGTTAGGTTAATCAGGCCTTCGACAGCCTAAGGAGTGTTGTGCCTCGCGGTCACATGACGGAGTACCAACGATTAAGCAAAATTGCCACGCTCCGATTAGCCATCCAATATATTCGAGCCATGAATCGCATTTTGGGTAAAGATACGGGTGCACGAAACAGCTGGTCGGACGGATGGTCGCAACGATTCAAACGAGCAGCGCGGCGAATTCAATCAACTGCGTTGTGTGAGTATACTGACCGACGAGTCACTACATTCCGACAAGAATCGACTGATCCGGTTGGTGCGCCTGATCGGGGCCATGAAAGAAACAGAACTCCTCGTTCCTCTAGAACCGGCGCAGAGGAAATACAGTTAGGAGGAGGAGTACAGGAAGAGTGGTTAGATATCGGATTGGCTGAGAACAGAACTTTCGTTCTTTTCGGATGTTCACCACAACTAGGATGGGATGTGACAGAATTGGACTTCAATAATTGTGAGTTCACCATGATTAATTAATTACTTTTTGAGAGGACATATCAGACAAGGAGAGACTGTAAGACATAAACATCAACTGGAACTCAAGAGAGAAAAAGACAATTTATCAGCAGATCCCGATTGATTGCAGATTTTCTAGTCTGAACAGCTTTCGGTTAGCACATTGAGATGCCGCGTATTAAAACATTTACCATGACTAGAGTCCATTTGAACTGATCACTTTTCACACTCCATTGTAACACCAAACTCCGATGAGAGAGTACAACTACACCTAATACGTGAAGTCGACGGAGCGGCAGCAACCGATGTGCTCGCACAGCTGAAATTGTTTCCGAAAATTACACAAAACTTCATCGAGGTGAGGCTTCATCGTGTATCACTTACGTAGCATTTTCCTAGCATATAGAAGATTCTTAAACATTTGTGTGAGTGGCTATCGCGTGATACGTGATCCAACCTATTAGGGCTAAGAAAAACGATTTCGATGAGAACAAACGTGTGTGAATTTTATAACACCCTACGAAATCTGCACGTTTTATAAGTTAAAATGTTTCAATATCATTCTCCTCGTGACTCAATGTCAGTCTGGAAGATTAGGGAGTTTTTCCGGTGTTGTTATTGTTACTGTCAGAGTAGACCAAACTAAGAGAAGCATACTGGTACAGCAAACGTGAACGGAAACTTCATGGCGAGGTTCGAACAGTATGCGAGGGCTTACATCGGCAGGCGTCCTAATCGTGTCAGGATTGTGAGTGTTGATTTGATTTCACTGTGACAGAGCTGTTATGGTCAAAATACGGGTGCGTGCGATATCTGGGTCACATCTTTCTCATATACTTACTATCACAACTGGCTAGATTGCAAGGCTTGTTAGTGCAAGTCCACACACACCATTCGAATTCAAGTGCGTTGTAATCGTTTCTACGCCGTTTTACCGCATCAGTGCTAGCCGTACAGTATGAGAAAGCTTATATGTATGAAAACAATTCCAGAGAAAAATTTCAAAACATCTTAAACTGACACAATCATTTCAAGTGGTAAAAAGTATGGACAGTTACACAGAATGATTAGATTTGATTTCTGCAAAAACAATCGGAGCAACAGCATTCAATAAAATGTTGACCAGTCGAGTATCAACAACTGTTTGACGAGTAAACGTGACTCAGACTCTGGAAAGTAGTCCGTTGATAATTGATTAGAGGTGCTTTGGTCATTGACAAACCATGAGAGGGTTAACAAGTGCGATCTTATTGCTACTGTTAGATATTAAGCAGAGAAAAAGGCAGTCGGATTGAGTAAAGATCGGTTCGGATACAGACAAGTATTGTAAGAGATTTCGCAATTGTTGGAAAGCAACAATCCATAGGACTGTGAGAAACTCGTCTCTTCTGGTATACTATGTTGGAGACTAACGAACACCTGAGCTGAGCAGTGTACACAGTGAGCAGAAAAGTGAAAGACAGTGAGATCTCCAATGATAAAAGATGTTTTAGACGGGTTAGGAGAATGAACGTATGAAGGTAGTGGCTCTATGGCAATCTGCGATACCCTCATAATCAGTAGATGTTGAAAGGGAGGAATATCGTCGGAATGTATGTACACACATGCACATCTTTGAGTTCCGCATTTAACCTCTACTGGATACAAACAGATAATTCTCCAATGCATGCATGTATTCCGGTTGAAACATATCGCAAACTTAGGCCTCATTGAGAACTAACGGTGTGCAGAAAATCACACATATACAACACGAGAATTGGAATTGAAAAATTTTTTCCGACGACTAGGAGGTAAGCGGAGCTGAACCAAATAATGAGTAGTATTCGAAAAAATTGTTCAAAATTTCAGAAAACTAAGGACAACACGTAAACACTGGGACACAAGAAGGTGAAACAATTCAAGTGTTTCGACTGTACCTTTACCCTGCGTCCTCCTTGGAAACAAAGGTTAATTCTCAACGCACACACTTGTCATTCAAACAGCCAGTTAGTTAGATCAAATCAGAAAACCGCAAGCGATACGAACAGGGACGGATTAACTCATTTGATGTGCATGTCGTATTGGTTGTTTCCAAATTTGCACTCTGACCGAGGGATACAATGACTCGTGTCACGGTTTGTTGTAACAGTGAACCGGGAAAAGTAGCGAACAGTAACAGTTTAATTGAAAGGTCCAGCACGTGTCTGGATGCTTAAACAAGTGCAGCATATTACTGCTCCAGCCAGTCTTTCCGATTATATCACAGAGCATACAAGGCAGAATAACCAGTTGCATGCGGGTCTACCAGTTTGTTCAAATATAAGTTGAAAATCAGTCAAATTCCAAGGTACTGTTAAGATGGATGTCTACGGTGAAAAATAGAGCCTCGCACATAGCTCCGTTTTGACCATGTACGTTTTTTGCTTGATGATCATGAACTGTGGGCTCTCTAGAACTGAAGTACTTTTAACATATAGAACCGAACACCACCGATAAGTAGATGTGATGATGATAATGAACTTTCAATAAGGATCCATCCCCACCCAATACACCTGGCGTTCTGGCCCTTGATTGCAGGGCTAGCAATTCCAATGACTCTTTGTGGGGATCTAAACAGATGATTGGTTTACCGGCAGTAGTCAGAGGGTCCAACCGAGTAACTAGTCTACTGAGTGTCCCACCGATAGCAAATTTTGCCTTTTGGGTACAGCAATGTTAGTTACTACCCCATTCCGTTACAGCAACCACATACAGATCGGCATCTCACGAAAATCACCGCCAGCAATTTGAAAGAAACTCGAGAAACGTGGCGGAAATGAGGCAGTCACCCTTGGCCATCCCGCAGACAGACGCAGAGCACAGTTCTTGGTCGAACGCCAATTGGAATCAGTCTGGGAGTGACCACGCAGTGGTTTGGGATCTTAATCAACATTCCGCGCCATTCGTCCACAACGGTTATGAACACAACGCATGGGAGGCCACATTCTGTTCGTGCATTCACCGTGTCGACAATCCGAACATTCAAAGACAACTACATCTGGATCAGACAGACTACAGTCTATACCATTCCAGTAACAGCCCAAATGAAGATACGTGTTCTACACCCGAAATGATGTGCAGCCACCAGACAACATGGTTGTGATGTATACCGATTAATCACGTGCAGACAGTAACGTAAGAATGCAACTAGAGTGACGAATCAGCCGGACTAGGTGAACTTATTTTCTCAGACATAATCGGTGGAAAATTGTGTGTACTGAAAAATGCATGGAGTTCACGCGCTTTTGTTCCCCATCTAATTGCACTCTTTGTTCGGTTATCCAGCCGAAAGTCGGAAAATTTGTTGAAACTACAGGCCTCAACCCTAAGCTTTTCAGAATATTCGGTCTGGGCCATCTACTGGAAGTGATCACATTGAATTCTCAGTTAATACGCTTACGTGAAGAAAAGGCTGAAGAAAGATTCAAACTACCAGCAGAAGTGGCTACTGAAATAGACAACAAATTTTGACCATTGCAGTTGGTTACAAACAGGATTGGAGTACATTGCACATCACTGTAGATCGCATCCATCTTCCGGGTTGGGAGCCTCATGACCAACATTACCCATGTAATCCCGTAGAGGAGCATATCGCCATTTTAGGAAACATTAGCCCAAAACAAGGAGTGATACATAAACAGTGTGGGGAAGGTGTAGGTCGAGGGACGGAAATGAAGGGTAAGGGATGTTAGTGAGAAAATTTCGTGCAGACAGTAAAACCGATTTACAAAAATTGGACACAAACCTACGAATGACAAGGATAACTATGAACAGACCATTTATTGTGCAACACATCTGCGTGTTACACTAAACCTTTTACTCGTTTATCTTATCTTCATGGCTGCAAGACGAGTGAGCTCATTGTGAAGTCACTGGCATTGTGGCTAACTCGCTTCTATCACAAACATGACAGTCGGAATGCAAACCCAAGTCTGGGTAAGCATGTGCACTAATGAGAGTGAAACGCCAAACAGACTAACCGGAAGACACAACTGAACGTGACTGTTCAGATCGTATGTGAGTGATGTGCATTTTGTAGCCGCCAAACAAGTTACCTGAACGGTCAGTATGGGGAACTGGTAGTGCGTTAGACCGGAGTTTCTGGTGAGCACCTGCAAGTTTCAAGCCACATTTAGTTGAATGAAAGGTCGCACCTCTCGAAAAACTGAGAATGCGCTATAATGCAAGGTTTTGGGTAAGAGTTCCTTTATAACTAGCGTACAAATAAATGGAAGCTTTTACGTCAAATCTGGGTACAGCTGTTAAGACAGGTAAAGTGCATGATTTACGGAGTGAAAAATGCACCTACATTCATTCCCAGCACACAGCATACTTGATATGCAAAACTCATGAGAAACTGCATATCCCAGACTAGTTGTATGGTTTCCACAACAGATTGGATCCTACAAATCTGCATCCTTTAAGTATACCAAGTCTCCAACTTAACACGCATTTGACGCAACCGGCCTCAGATATTCTGTGTAATTACGGCGACTGAACATAGCAAGCGAAGTGGACACGATTAGAATACCAAATTTTCTTACGGATGCTCTGTCGTATAAGTTGGTATGAAATGCCTCAGTCTTGTAGCCTGTTCTGTCGAGGAATGGATAAAAACAGATCACAGAACTTTTTCAATGTGGCCCGGCAACATTACTTTTAGCGTACATGAACACACAAAATTGCCCAACTTAAGAGATCTCGTGATTTCTAGCGTGCGTAACCCAATAAAGTGAACTAAGAGTGCTTTATGCACTCACTTTTTACGTCGTGCTGAGCAACGATCACAATTCTGTTTTTTTTCCAGCTCATAATTACCAGCTAACCAGAGATGAACCACTGGTTGGTCGTCCCCAGATGGTTCAGTGATTGACGGTACATTCCGAGTGCAAACAGAAATCGCCAAAACGTAAAATTTTCCTCATCATACTAAATGGAAGAGAGATGCATAACATGACACAACGTGTTTGATCTTCGGCTTCCAAAGATGGTGATAACGAATGTCTGCCAGTTCAAGCAAACGTTCCGACAAAACGAAGTCATACCAATTTTGTACGTTTGCGTTTGGTCAGATAAGGACTTCTCATGGCTATGGGCAGGGGAATAAGAACATACTGAGCGACTTCTGAGATCACCCGATTTAAAACCCCAAATTGTGCTTGCATATTCACAATGTACAACTCTACCATCACAAGAGTTCAATGAGAGCATCTACGCTGATGGTTTATCAAATAGCTGGTTGTGACATAATGTCACAACTTACACAACTTGGTAGAACGGTGACATATTCAACAGGTATTCTTCAGTTTATGGTGACTGAAATAACTCATGATCATACTTCTCTTCGCGTTATGCCGGATCCATGCCCTCTCGAGTGCGCGCAAAATCATCTGTCTACAATCGCGAGTTTGTCGGATATCCTATGACATACTGACGAGAATAAAACCGACCGGGAACATGGGAAACCTAACCAACTTGTTCAGCCGATAGATACTGACCCAACCTTCTTCATCCAGGTGCTGATCGAACCAAAGATAAACAGTGGGTGTGATCGACTCATTTGAAGATCTTATCGGTTACCCAAAGTCTAGCATGCATGAATAAGTACTGTCACAAGCATTAGTAGGCAGTGAAACTGCAGGTGTTACGCACTGACATTATAAAAGTTAGCAAATCATGTGTTCCTTCTAACAGTGTGCACCACGTTAACATATCAGCGAGGCGCGACCTCTAGAACGGCACGGTTAGTGGGCTGAACGAAAGTATCAGGAAAAATCGAGTTATGACGACAGCCATTCAAAAGAGACATTGTGAGTGTACAAAAATGAATATCGGTTGCTGGTAAAGTACACTCCGCAAGCTGGATTATAGACATTTTAACTTAAATAAGTGTTTGCATCATAAATAACATGAGATTACACCGATCTTAGTGGTAGAAGTTACCGTCACGTCAGATGAATATCCAAAATAAAAGACCGGTTCGTTCGAATGCTCCGTCAAATATGGTAGCTTACGTGTTGTACGGTGTAGTATATGATACAGACACGTGCGGTGTCCAAACTCAAAGGTTATACACCAACACAGCTGTTCTTACCTCACAAACACTACGTGCTCGCAGATTGAGATGAGACGTACCTCACATAAGGCTAACAGTCCAATGTTGTTCTTCTGAGTTGGATAGGCATAATTGGCGGACTTGGACGATGAGTCAGCGAAGTAAATACCTTTTCCAAACATATAACCAGTCACCGGAGCTTCGGGTGGTGCGATTTTCAGGCCGCGACCCAGAATTCCAACCCAGTTGGATAAACGGCTGCCGTGCCACAGAAGCATTCTGTACAGAACGTAAGAAAACCAAATTGGCCACAGGTTAGAATGTGCGACTGCTGCTAGTTCATTCTGATGGCTCAGACAAGACTACATCATCCTCAGACAAAACAGCTTGTTCGTTAGACTGGCACCCTAAGTTGGCGGGTGGGCGCAATCCATCACATGGTGCGCAGTGGCAAATGTAGTTCACCTACAGTTGGAATCATCAAGGACTGCAATCAGTCTCATAACTTTCGTGGTTTAAACCTCCCGCCAAACCGTAGAGGAACAGCCAGAGATAATCGGCTAGGTTCGTTGTCATATCATGGTTGTACCTCATTTGGAAGGATAGAGAGGTAGAGTACCACTCGTCTGTAATGACCGTAAAATGGCTTTCTAATTAAACGCATACACAAAAGTATGATGAGAAGACCGTAATGAGCAAATATCGCAGTTGCACATTACGGAAGACGTTTTTCCCAAAACGCCCTAAATTAAACTCCGAAAATTGTTTGCCGATAGTTCGTGGCTACTTATGAGTAAACAGGCGTTTGCATTAATAGTTTTCTCGAAAGGCGACCGTGTTGTTTAGAGGAAGAAACACACTTACCGATTCCCGTAATCTTTAAATTGGGAAAATTCGGATGGCTTGTAACATTCGAACACATCAAGCAATTCAATTGTATACCAGTTATGAGTTGGACCGTGGTTCGTAAGTAGATAGTCGCGCAATATCTTAGAAGAAGAAAGATGAAGAGTGCGAATGTTACGACGATAATGGAAATTGGGGAGGGCAATTCTTCGTTGGAAAAGGATTTATTTGAACCAGATCAGCTTGGTTAAAGGTCAAAAGAACTTGCAAGTTACATAATAACTTTAAATTTACAACGTGCGTGATCGAGAGGCTGTTGGACAATGAGTAATAAGTCTATACCATAAAATACGGTGAAATCTATGAATATGGACACTGTAATACAGCAGCACATTATTTATATGGTTTATTATGTCACTACAAGTGTTGTAATATATCGCAAGCTTTTTAATGAATGAGACAACAACATTAGTGTGTAAAAGTTTGAACGTTTGGAATTGAAGCAGTCAAGCAAGTTGAAGCAAAACGGACCATATGAATTTGTCCCAGCAGTGATTCAAGGGCGCTGTTTACGCTAGAGTTGAACAACTGACAAACAGCAAGGCAATCTTGAGAACCCAACAGTAGAACAAGCTAGAAGCATACCACACGGTTTTTCTTGTGTGCAACAGACAAGTGAATAGCAAATCAATGAACAACTCGGTACGTGGTCAACGGTAGAACAGAGATGCAAGTATCCACATGCCTACCTGATCGTTATACATTAGTGTTATGGTCAATACAAAACGATAAAAAACAAACAACTCCAATAGAACAAAGTCAAAGACACTGTGATAAAAATGTCTCAAGAGCAAAATGATTCCGACTACCCACCACATAGTAGTGGGTCTGTGTCTCGAGTTCCTCAACGGTTTTCTGTTTGAGGTTGGACAGGTCAACTGTATTCACCAACACTCAGCTTAGTCTATTGCAGAGAAACAAACGTAACAACCGAAAATGTGACTAACCTAAACCGGGACGAGGTAAATCGGTCAGTTGGCCCTAACTTGCCAAACAATTCTTACGGAACTGTGCCTCACAGATCGGGGTCTACGTACACCTTATATGGCAGATAGCTGATTCCGAGGGCGTTGTGATCAAGTAGAGGCATATGTGCCGAACAACAGAACTCCGAAATTTGGTAGTACTTAAGTTTTCATAAACAGATACTGTGTTTTGATGACTGACTTGAGAGGCGAATCGTACGGCGGCAAGCTGAGCTAGCTAGACGCATCCAACTTCAAGATTTCACTGTCTGTTCTGTATGCCATAACTCAGTGGCGTCATCTGCTTTATATATCAGCACTGAAACTGAACCAAAGCGTTCAGTTCCATGTTCACACTGGAGCCTAACCAGATGGTTCTATGGCTCGACGGCCGTTCACCATAACAGTAACCAGAAAAGCAGAACGAGAAAATTGGTTTACTCCGAAGAGTTTATACTGGTCTGGAAACAGACAGGTTAACATGACTAAGAGATTCTTTAACAAAGCGATACTGGTACCACGAAGCATTCAACCTGGAAAACAGCATCCGGTACAATAAGGACTCGAGATCACGTCGTTCCCTGATAGTCCACGAGTTCTAACCAGTCGTTGGGATTACCAAAAATCCCAGGCAAAGCAAACGCTCAATTAGGATATAGAGCCCGTGGCTTAACCTTGAAAGACCGCGAGTTCTAGGTACTTGAATAGCAGTCTGGAAATCCGGATTCTCCCAAAATATGTATGTGCCGGTGAGCTGGCGTATTCCTGGCGATAACAGTCACTCGTTCAAATATGTCCGGGTTATTTGGGACCGCTCTGTGTACGTACCAGCAACAGAAGACAAGTCGGATTACGGTGACTCTAAAGTTAAGAGTGATAAATTCACTCAGACATCAACGGCAACGACATCCAAGAACATGGCAATCAAAAGCATAATCACAGATAACATTCACATTAGAACATGTTAAAATCCATTGTGCACAAATTCAAATTACCATAAAAAATGGTAAGAGGCAGCTTGCTTACGGAAAACATGGAAGTTGTGTTTTCCAGGGGTTTTAAATCGCACTCTAACTGTTTGTAACGTTGATCCAGTACATTTTTAGTAGAGTTGGTGTCAGTTTCTAGGACCTTGACTGCAAACTCTATATCATCCAGTGCTTGCAACAGTTCCAACTTTTCTTTAACCTCATCAATGGTGCGAAGCAGCGGAGGGACACGCATTCTGAAACGGAGAAAATGTGAGTGGAGTCACATGCTATCACATCAGACAGCCAGAAGAAGGGGAAGGTTTCGGTGACGTTACTTGAGAAATAAAACTTTTTATTCATTGAAAAGTCTTCTGTAGGATTCCACAGCACAAAGACTGCAGGTCAACACCCAGACAAAAAGCGCGTCCATCTTGCGTCACATTCAACCCTTTTGTAACTAACTTTGCTAAACGTTAATAACAATGACCACGTAGTCATCTGGGACCATGAAAAGCAACTAACAAGACTGTGGATTGACATTCGGATACTCGATTTTCAGGTCTACATACAGCGGTTACAGTGAGGAGATGGGCTGACAACTAGTGGTAGCTAGGCATGTAATAGATAATTAACACCGATGATCAGTACGTTGTTTGAATGCGTACGCTGACGACCAACCCCATGGTTCGTACGAGACAGAGGAAATCATCACTCATCTTGTGCAAGGAAAACCATGGACAGTTGTTGCAAACCGCAAAGAACGTTCGAGCGAAGATAGATTAAGTAAATGGAAATCCCTGTAGAAGACATGTGAAACAATTTTTCAACCAACAGAACTGTTTTCATGAATTCTCATCTTAGGCCGGTACGAATGTATATCAAACTAAGCAACACTGAGATAAGTTATTGATCGAGAATAGTACGAGAGTAAGGCGATCGGATAAAACACAAAAAGGAGGTAGGTTTTAGAAAGTCATTGATAATTGGAATAAGTTGGAGACAGGATCAAGTGACCAATGACCAAGATAACCACTATGTACAAACGGGGACTCTCGTTCACCGTGGTGTAGATTTGTGCCGCGCAAATCAGCTTCCATAAGAAACTAATTGTTGAGGCCAACAATCTTAGTGACGCAAAAGGAACGTGTACCATGCAGACAGTTCAGTTTCAAACAACTCGATCGATAAACTAACAGTTTTGTTGTTTATCGGCTTGTTCCTTGGACACGAATTACTCCGCTTTCGGACGGGTGGTGGACGGCTTTCTCTCATACACATGTACATCAATCAGTATATGCCAAAACTGAGCCACAATACACACGGTATGCATCCAACAAACAGGCGAAGAAATACGAGGTCTTCCTCAAAAGGGACATACCCGAAGTCATGGGGAATGCGAGTGTAGAACTCATTACATGCCATCAACAAAGCATGCTCCCATTTTCGCTGTTCGTTGGCATTGGACGGCGTACGCTTCGGTTTACTATGCTTTTTCTCAGCTTTACCACTAGCAGATGATGTGTCCAATTGAGCAGTCAGTGCTGCTATGCAGTCCGCAATTTTGTTGAGGGCCGTGTAGCCAGCCTTCACCTGCTCCTTGGTCAACTTTCCCAACGGGGCACGTCGAGCGTCATACTTCAGCTCAGTCACCGCTTCTTCCATACACCTGCGATCGCATATAAGCCGAATCAGAGCCTAGTGAAGAGATGAGAAAACGACGAGGATGAATGTGGAAAAACAGGTCATATAATGCAACACCACTAACCTGTACTGCTGGGTGAAGAACAGATTCAATCGTGGTCTGCTGTTCTTTCTTCACAACCTTACGGTCTTGTTCATCCGCAGCCAAGTAATCCAATTTAACTAAATCATACTTCCCATCGATCTTCACAAACTCGTCACGTGAATCCCACTCATTTCCCGTTTTGTCACTGAACCTGAACACCACCAGTAACAAGAAATAAGCCCCACTTTTTCTTGAAACAATTTTTGGCGCCGTCCAAGTTGCCAAAAAATGCTTCTAATTTACTCTGGCCCGTTTTCCCAACACGGCCCCAACGAAACCAAACGGAATAATGGGGCTGTGTATCGTCTTCCAATAACTGTATAACATAATACTTGTTGTTGTTACGTTGCACGTTTGTCTGCAATTGAAGTCATTGAATGTGCAGCGTGTGATACTTGATTGAGCATGACATCATAGACAGTTGTATCGTCCTCGTAGTAGACGTGAGCAACCCCAAACTTTTCGATACAAAAACTATCTACGGGTGCTTTACCCTTGATAAGGAGCTGTTTAACTAATGAGGAAATCCGGCCGAATGCGCCGGTCAAAATACCTATGTTTTCTTTCTCAGGCTCCGTTTGGTTTGAAGGTTTCGTCGTACGTCGCGACTTCGATGAGACATCCGCCTGCACGCTACCCAGCGGACGTTTCATTTTCCTGTGAAAGATAGAGGAAAAACTATACAAAACTAAACAGATGAAACGTGGCAGCAAGTGTATGCACTTAACGAGCGCAAAAGAAACCCACCAATTATCACAGCTTCGGAATATAGCTTAAACAGCCTGGAAGTATCTGGCATACCAGAATTGATCGCGAAAGGTTTTGCGATGCAATATCTATAACGGCTGCTTGAGCTGAGAGAGCCGAAGCGTCCACTTCCATTTTATCTGTGGATTGCGAAAAGATTGACTGTTTTTCACCTCCGTTGCACACATAAGAAAGCAGTGCTGTTTTGATAACGGGGAAGATGTATCGGCTCATCTTTCGGAAGTTCGCGAGACTTCGCGGGATGACATACAATCCTATACCCAACAATGAAAATCATAAAACCCCACTGTAACATCAAGGTATACGGGATTGAAAGAAGCGGGATAACCGTTTCTTAATCCGCACTGTGTGTGTGTGCTCAAAATCAATGAATGATCCCGAGTAACAGCTCCTAATTAACGTCTCTGGCTTGTAGCCTTTACAAGATTCTATAATCCAAGTGAAACCAAGAAAATGCCCACCAACTCCTAAGCGGCCAACCATTAAGTTCAAACGAGTTACCAGGGATCAACAGGTTGGCTACGTAAGAACGATCACTAAGAAAGTCGTTTGAGAGTTCATGAAGGCTCCTGGAGGAGACTTCGTCCTCTCTTTTGAAATACCTCCAAACCACACGCGTCACAGACAACTCCTGCATGTGAAGCCTACTAACAGCTTTCTCACGGTGAAGATGCACTTTTCACACCAAAATGAATGACCGGAAACATGTCTACGGCTTCGGCCAGGTTGGCCGCCATTGATGGCTTCCAATGGGGATTAGACACCTTTGATTTCAAACATGCTGAGAGGATGATCAGAAATGGCCCCAGTGATAAACGGCCTGAGCGAATACGAAAGGCGCACGGAATACCTCCGATGATATGATCTCATGTGAAGAAGTTACGAACCGACACTGATCACCAGATCGTAATCAACAGAGGAAATCACGAGAAAAACCCTATGACTGTTGCTGGGAAACGACCCCAACGACAAGAACGATTGCCTGTTGAGGAACTATATCAAACTAGCTTATAAACTTGCCTAAGTAGTTCTCACTCTGCAGATCCTGATCGGACCTGGACCCACATCACACAGGCCATTCGTGACACAGGTACATTAGCATGCGGCACGGGGGTACATGGAATGAACAAGCATTAGATCTCAGAGAAATCTCTAGAGTTGTCAGAAGCCAGGCGGAACATCCCTCCTGGCAGTTCATATAACAAGTGTAGAAGAGATGTCCGTAGGAAACCGAAACATAGCCTGAAAGCTGATCGTGAGGCTTGGTTATTGGGAAAAGTCAAGGGAACGGAGGCGACTTTGTTTCAAGAAACACTGGCAAACTGTTCAAGCTGATTCGTGCCACTGGTCCCAGGCGACCGTCTGTTAGCGAAGCTATCACCGAGACAGACGGCACGCCCATCCATAGTAAGTCCAGAAAATTAGAGCGACTGGTGGAACACTTTGAGGGTCAATTTAACTGGCCTCCTGTTTC
>QNGE01002289.1:81698-119572 GCA_008508345.1 Paragonimus westermani | reverse complement strand
TTTTCTGTCCTACCTGCTTGCGTCAACCACGCAGTTACCGGTCCATCACGGCCAGTAGGAGAGGCTTAGTTTTCTTTCCTTTGTGCTCTAACCAAATTTACATCAACATGGTGTGAGAGTGAATATTTAACGAAGTGACATAGTATGAAAGTGGGCGATATTTTGTGTTCACACACTATGTGATACACTTTTGTACCGCACACCTTTTTATGAAAACTGGCATTCTACAAAAGACCTACGAGCTCCTTGGTCGTTCAATCGAACAGATTGTTTGTGGTATGGATTGCATCGAACCTTTCCACTTGTCAATGTCCGTTTCATCCACACTATGGTTTTGTCTAGTGGATTGTCTTGATTGACCATGGCATCGTAGGCACGCACGCTTGCACCCCCACATGTACTAGGATGATTAGGACAAGGATACGTATATACTTTGACGTTTTTTCCTGTCCAGACGTGAACAGTACATGTGAGGTTCATGCTGTCCGTTCTGTTCCACTGGATTCGAGTCGAGAGTACCTCTCTCAGCAAGAACCAGATTTTGAGAGGTGCAAAAGCGTTTCTCTGCTGGAATTGTTCCTTTTGAGGACGGCAAACGTTTTAATTCTATACAACCTTATCGATGTGGGTCCGACAACCAGTAAGATCATGTTACTTTGTCAAAACAGTCAAATTGGTCATGCTCTCGTTTAATCGAATCTGTTCGTAGTAGATGGGGTACCATGGATCTTTTCAAAGGAAGCGTGCTGCCGAGTGACTACAGCAGTTACGTTTCGGAGTTTGACAGGAATGCTAGACGACGGTTTTAGTTCGGATCGCGCACACTGGGATTGGACAAGATGGAGCCAACCGGAATAGCGCTGACAGGAAGACGAGTGTCCAGTTGAACGTGGGTAGTATTAAACAGAACAGAAGAACAGATACATACCTCGTTGCGTATTATTGCAAAGTTGTTGATTCAATTGGGAAGCGTGGCCCAAGTTATAACCCGGTCCAACGTGCGGCCTCAGAACACGAGGAATGAAAGTGTATAATGGTTTATGCCATCCAGCACAGAACCAAAACGAAGCTGTGACCAACCTGGACAATCTACCAGTCAGACCGGGCTGTCAGAAGCTACTTAGGTGAACAGGTGTACACGATGATGATTGGATAAATATGCATTTATAACGGTGAGAACTCGTCAATGACAGCCAAAGCAGGAACTCACAAATACAATGCACGACACCACTGTTGGCCTTCTACTTCAGTGATCTTAGATGACTACCGAGTCATTTTGTATTGTGATCTGGACGATGACGGTGGCGCTCAGTATACTACCACAGCGACCTTAATGTGCTGCTTTCATCATATTGGGATTAGGCTTTGAAGTGAACCATGGTAACATCTGAACACCGTTCGGACTAAAAGAAAAAATCAAAACAAGCTATTCGACATTAAGTTGTTCAGTATTTTCTGTCGCACAACAGTATGCCTGCACACGGGTCGGATTACTGTCAATTTGCTTGACCCTAAGCACCAATCAGATGACGGTAATTCGAGCTCGGAATCTCTGATTGGTAAAATAAAATCGTGGCCAGTGATGTATTTGTGCTGTAGATCGAGTCAAGAATAGTTGACGGTTAGTTCCACATTAATGACGTCATTCGGAAGGGTCATCACTTCGTATTGCACGTTAGCCGGATGTTGGGATCCCGAAACGAAACCGATTTTAACCTCCACGCACTCGTTTTCGCAGCAGGTCACGCCTAAAATACGCTGCTCACATATCACAGCAATTATCATTTGGGTATTGGTTTATACCGTGGTTTCTGGAACCAAGCGAATACCTAATACACCTTGCATCAAGTTCCTCGGTCGGACACAAGTCAAAATTTCGCTTATCAAAGCGAACTGTGAAAGTTAATCACAAATACACTTTTACATTTCAGGTCAGTACATGGCCAAGCTGAGTTTGATTTGGTGTGACCGCAGTGATTTGCTTTCCTGAGAGAGCAGTGCTCATTTCAAGCCTCGAAAATTGTTGCTGCCTGGGTTTGTTTGTGATACAAAATTCTTTTAACTTGTGCAAGTGCTTCTTGGACGGAATTTTTCCTTCCTGAAAGAGTACTGTACATACAATAATAGCCGGTGGTAACTTGTTCACTGGCTTCTGCCTAACTAGCTAGAACAACTTTCGGTTAGACAGGACGGTCTGATTTAGCGCTTTCTGGAACATTTTCCTGAGAGGCTGTATTATCTGTTTTCATGGTATTACATGATTTTGTTCATCTTTGTATGCTACTTTTTATACTGTAGAACACGAATTCACTTAGTTTCTCCATATTATACCACACACGTCTGAGCAACCCTCATTCATTATCTTGCGTTGTGGGATGGGGACGATTTGTGGCAAAATATACATGTCCGTTTGTTCGGCAAACTCTGCGTCATCAACTTCGTTATGTCAAAATTAAATCGTGATTTACTCCCTCTCACTGTGCTATGATCAACCTCAGACTACTCACCTGCAACTGTTAGTTGAAGAACAAACTCGAACGCTTGCTTCTTGTGCTGTTAGCAAAGGCTAGCTGCAAGTAACTGGTTCATTTCCGGTCGGGCACAGTGTCTAATTTGGCTGTTGACACACTCAGCCTAAGAAATCAATGCTGGAATGTAAGAACGTGAGCAATAAGTCAAACTCGACCTATTTCGAGGGGGTTGTTTTACTAGGTTCTCATAATCACTGTTATCAGTGTTTATGGAGCACGTGTGTCTGGTGTAATGTGAGCAGTGTGTCAACCGTTGTTCGATGAGAATAAACACTACACTGATCAAACCCAGTGGTGCTCAAGTGATTACGTTATGGATAGGGACCAATGCCTGCTTGCGGTTGACATGTTGACTATCTGATCTAGTGGAAATATGTGGCCACCCGTGGGGGATTGTCCAAACAACCTCTTTCCGATAATCGAGTAGGTCAAAATCGTACTACATTTCCTACTGTACACACCTATGAAGGAAGCGCGATAAAGCGTATTCGCTTGAAACATCTCATCTGCTCTTTGCAGATTGTGACCTCGTTTCAGAATTACATGACGAGGCGAATTATAATATAATCATCATTTCCACCCCGTTCTTTCTCAACTTGCATTTGTGTGCTAATCACAGGTGTACAGACGAGATCGATTCTAGCATCTTGCCTGCCCGAGGATTTAAATAATTACTAACTAACCAGTAGTCATGTGGAAACCCTTATTGTGTAGGTGGCTCGTGTTTTTTTGCATGTATACATATATATCTACAATTCTGTAAGCTCTTGATCGATTAAATGAAGAACTGAGGTTGCTACGATAAGGTTTGTAACACAATATGAATGTCTACGTTCATATGGCGAATGCCACAGGCTTGTGGGGTTCATTTTTGGGCTTCCTCATCCACTGATTCTTCACGACTTGAAAAGCTCATTGAATCATCCACAGAAGTGTGAGAATCAACAAGACAAGATCCATCCCAATGAGGGGAAGTTTCGGTCGTTTTCAGACATAGCAATTGGTGTTGGCGATCTATACAGCGGATTCGATAGAGAACAGGGCACAGTCAATCGGGAGACGTGGACCGGCTTACGGATCAACCAATAATATTGACTTAGAGTGTGACCAACTAGAAAATGACGCTATATTCAACGGATGCGAACAGACAATAACCTAGTGAAAAGGATCACATAAACTGTTCATGCGTTCGAGTGTCCAATGCCTAACACTCACTGCAGCAAATATCGATCGGATTTCATTCCACCATGGTTTCCCCTAGAAGTTCGCAAAAGAGGAAATGGTGTGACTGTAGATGGGTGGATAAGTTCAATGGTGTGGTATACAAACTTCCAGCGATGATTTTGTAATGTGACTAGTGTGCACATAATAGACTGTTGTGGCCGTTTAAGGCTAGCTCTGAATAAGCGAGACCTTTTCCATAATTGTCCGAGTTAAGTGAAATCCAATCTTGAAAATGTTGGTTTTAGTTTGGTTTAATCCAGCGGTGAGAAATGTACGCCAATTCATGACATGTAATTTATCAGCCCAGTTGCGAAGTCAAACCTGGAGTTCAGAAATCTCACAGTTTCACACTGTTACACAGTTATTTAAGCTGGCACGCTAAATATTTGGTATTCGTATGTTCGCGGAGCATGGCATTCAGGTTGCAAACGTTTCCTCACCAAGCGAGGTGACATCATCAGTGCGTAAGTGTTTCAACATATGGTTTTGACCGTGGAGTATGGTGAAGCTCGATGGATGCCTGTTTTTATACCGGACGGAATTAAAAAACGAAGAGGTGACTCACTCTGTCAATTTACAACCAATCCGCTTCGAGGTCAAAGTGTGGTAGCGACAGAGAGCAGTCAATCAGACTCCAGCTCAAGGACTACAGGGAATAACCAATCGGACATCGGGTCAAGGTTCGAGTGCAACGGATTCAACCAATGGTGGGCCGGGGCAAAGGTCAAACACAACAGAAAGCGACCAACCAGAATCCAGGTCAGTAGGTCAATCCACTCTGCCATATAATAGCAGGCATCCGTTGAGCTTTCAACTCCACGCTCGAAACTGTGCTGAAACACTTACGCACTGATGATGTCACCTCGGTTGATTATGAAACGTTTGCAACCCAAATTTCAATCTCGGCAAACATACCAATACGAAAACCATCAACCCGAGCTACGAACAACGCTGCACATTTGTTAGGGAATCTATTTTTCCTGTCCAAAACCGCCTCCTTTTTCGAGAAAACGACCTTATCTGACGAGGATGAACGGAAGTGTCGTGGATAGACGAGAGGTAACCTTCGCTATTTTTTTGTCTGTTCGACCTTTGTTCCGCTATGCTCACTAGTGGCTCAGTGACCTTAACTACTATTTTCAGTAACTGTCCTTCGCTTTTCGGATTCAAGAGTGTTTGTAGGTCACTGTGCATCATATAAATACCTTGTAATTATCTATTCGTTACACACTTTATTGGAGCAGAACAAATCCGATTTCTGCGCCCGTCTTTTGGTTTGCCTTGGGAGTATTTGACGGTGACAATCGTGTTATTTTGAGGATCAGAATTTTCCGTGCTAATTATTTCGAAGAAGAGAATCCGATTTCTATCAATCGCATTATTATACCATGGACGAATCAGGGTATTCTTTCAAGGGTTTACAACAAAATTGCCTAAGAAAATGCGGTTCCTGACGTTGGCTTATGTCCAGCCGAGGCCCAGATTTTCCAAAATTGTGTCTCACCTAAATTATCAGATCTGTCGCACTAATGATTACTAACACATTTATCGCTGAGATCACTTTCGCTTTGATCAGTAGGGTAACTTTCAAAGATTTAGTTGCCTCTGTTCCTCCTTCACTGAAGAGGTGAACATCAACAAGGTATTCCGCTTCAGTCCCGTTTTGTCTACTGTTTGAAAGTTATGTGTATAGAAGCATACGTACCGTTCGCGTCAGAAATGGTTCCCCATCCTTGTAAAGCTTTTGTGTTGTATACTGGATTGCAATAACGTCACCACCTATTCGGTCATCTGGTCACTATTTCCCCGACATGAAAACCTTTCTGCTTACTAACCGCCGTTATAACTTTTTACCAATTTCTTTATTTGCGATTCACAGCCTCAATAACAAATTAATGTAATGTCCATCACCTCGTTCTGTCATGTATGAGGTCAGGGAAGCTTTTGGGGTTCAATGTTTTGATATTTATGGTCCAAGTTTCCAAGCGCAAAGTGTGTGCGTATCTGTAGCCGACCACTTAGCTAATATCTACTCATTTGTGTACACAATTGACGTCGATGCACTGGGCATTATATAGGTAATGGTCCAATCGCACACAGAACTTCTATGCTGCAATTCAGCTGGTGTTGTCTTACCATTAAACGGTAAATGTCGCAAGATGCACTTTTCGGACTGATTTTTATGATTAACTTAACAGCAAACAAGGACAGTGGCGTACAATATGAATATCGAATGTGGGTAATGTTTTAACGAGTTGTCACATTTTACAACAAACCGAACGAACAAATAGACCAAACCCACATCCCGTACTGCCCATATTAAGCATTTAGATGTACGGTTGTTCTCTCTTCCTATTCGGTAAATTCACAACAGGTAATGAAGTTTACATATAGGGAGTGATATTGTGACTCACAGATATAGCTATAGAATATCAATTTGACCGAAAGAACATGCCCATACAATGGAGGTTCAGATGTTAAAAATCTGTTCTTGGTTATCTAACTTGTGCAGTCTCATAAGGACAAGGGTTTCGCATCAGGTCCAACGTACCAACCTTTATTTAACGTGAATCACAAACCACTTTCAGTGTTCCAATGTGCCTAATGAATACTGAAAAGTCCACATTCAATGAAGTTGGTGAACAACACTAACCCTGGTCATTGACACTGTCTAGCCTTTAATGTAAAACAGTGCTTCGATTTGACTTACAATCTTTTTTGAGCTGTGGGTTCATGAGTTGCTACAGAATGAAGAAAAATGTTCGCCAGTGCCCTTCGGTCTCCGTGTTGGTCAGGTAAAAATTGTGTTTGGACGATTTATGGGTGTAAAGAAATGGTGAATAAGGGTGAACAGAAGTAAACTTTAACTTAACTTCAATGACGTGCAACCGGATCGACAACAAACATGGAAACGCACTGAAACAACGTTCCATCAGGCATGCGCATTTAACAACCTGTGGGGTTGGGCTAGATGACGGTCAAGGAACTTGTAATGCAGGTTGTCTTTTATGCGCTAATCGAATTGAAATATCCAACTAATTCGCCGTGACCATGGTCATGGACAGTGTGTTACAATGTGAACGGACCTCAACTGTGAAACAATGCAGTCCACAAAGTAAACTGTTTATTCCATAACACGGCTTTACCGAATGACCCCTTAGACATTCGTTCCTGGGTAGTGGGAGGAAATGTGCCAGTGAATTGCCCGGAGTGTGGACTATTTTGTACGTATGTTTTAAATAATTGAGAATCCCCGTAGAAATCATGTAAAACAATTTTGGTTTCAGCGAACAGAACTCCACAAGTCAAAGCCTTGAAAATCTCAAGGGAAATCAAACTAATGATCAATCAGACTCCTTGAGCTTTCGATCAAAAGTCACAAACTATTAGGTATGTTGCTCTGAGGAGCTTGAGATCCTCATTCTTGATACGAAGAGTCACCTAGTAAGCTCCATATTACTTTGGAGACCACTGAAAGCAACGCTACTAGTGTATAATGAGTTGAGTCATCTTTACACGCATTCATGAAAATTGGTGTGATTGTGAACTATTTCCAAATTTCACGTAGACAACCGGTTGGTAAGTAGCCATTGAAAAACGCTGTAAGCAGTTCGTTCATTTCAAGACGACAGAGGATGATATGTCTGGACAAGGTGGTTTGTGGGTTAGTAAATTCACCAACATGACTAGGATTTGTGGCACTGAAATTCGGTGTGATTCAGTTGAGCTACCACCTGAACACCAAAACGTTACTTGTGATTCTCAGTTATGCGCACTGAATTATTGCTTACCAAGAGTGTTGACCACCCCTACAACTGTATTGGTAAATCCAACAGCGATGTGTAATTGCGAGATGCCCACCTGAGTGCATATGTGTGCCACGATTTCGCTGTGGAATAGGTTAGGGTTGACATTCAGGTCTCCGGCAGGACCGTGTTCAAAGCAAAATCGATCCCATGTGATAACAGTTGTGGAACGATTGCGCCACATTGCATACTCAACAAACGCAAGTTCGGTTCAGGTTGAGCGTTTCGATGTGATCAAACGGTTGGCTTTGTTTTCCGAGTTTCTCAGGTTTCTGCCAGGTCGGGTATACTTTAGTGGAACATGGTTGTTGAAGGCATCGGAGATCTTGTCAACAATGAGCCGCCAGTGATTATCTAAGCTGTGTGACGAGGGAGCCATGTCATCCCACCTTGCTAAGCTGTGTCTTCATCTCTGTGAACTTTGTCTTGTGACAGACATTCAGATTAGTATTTTGCTGATTATATATCGTCTGATTAAGTGTATTCAGTGCATTCATGAAAATTGGTGTGATTGTGAACTATTTCCAAATTTCACGTAGACAACCGGTTGGTAAGTAGCCATTGAAAAACGCTGTAAGCAGTTCGTTCATTTCAAGACGACAGAGGATGATATGTCTGGACAAGGTGGTTTGTGGGTTAGTAAATTCACCAACATGACTAGGATTTGTGGCACTGAAATTCGGTGTGATTCAGTTGAGCTACCACCTGAACACCAAAACGTTACTTGTGATTCTCAGTTATGCGCACTGAATTATTGCTTACCAAGAGTGTTGACCACCCCTACAACTGTATTGGTAAATCCAACAGCGATGTGTAATTGCGAGATGCCCACCTGAGTGCATATGTGTGCCACGATTTCGCTGTGGAATAGGTTAGGGTTGACATTCAGGTCTCCGGCAGGACCGTGTTCAAAGCAAAATCGATCCCATGTGATAACAGTTGTGGAACGATTGCGCCACATTGCATACTCAACAAACGCAAGTTCGGTTCAGGTTGAGCGTTTCGATGTGATCAAACGGTTGGCTTTGTTTTCCGAGTTTCTCAGGTTTCTGCCAGGTCGGGTATACTTTAGTGGAACATGGTTGTTGAAGGCATCGGAGATCTTGTCAACAATGAGCCGCCAGTGATTATCTAAGCTGTGTGACGAGGGAGCCATGTCATCCCACCTTGCTAAGCTGTGTCTTCATCTCTGTGAACTTTGTCTTGTGACAGACATTCAGATTAGTATTTTGCTGATTATATATCGTCTGATTAAGTGTATTCAGGTAGGTGAATATAATTATCCTATGATCACTACGACCGAGTCAAGCTGTGGCATTCAGGTTGATTATCGTATCTGTCCCATTGCTTGAAATGTGATTTAGTCAAAACGATGTTCGACCCACTGGCAATGTTATGTACTTCTGGACATGCTACCCTTTCGCTGGACGATAGTATTATAACACTAGTTAAATATTTCGTGAAGTGTAGCTCGGGGTGATTGAAATCTCCCATTGTTAAAATTCAGTATTTGGCACATTTCGTTGTGTGACAACTGTTTCAGCTTCTTTGTGCACAAAAGGTGACCTGTAATTTGCACCAATCTAGTAAGCGAAGTTTTGAATGATGTTAACTATTCACCAGACTGATTCTGGAATTTGATAAACAATTGTTTCATTTCCGAAACATGTACGGATTGTTTTATGAACATTTCATAGTTTGATGCTAATCTTTCACGTTGTTAGCATTACACTCTGATTAGCCGATTCATAACGACCTAGTTTTTATTACTCTGTTCTTTTTTCCAGTTCACATTGAAATACCTTCTTATGCGTACCACTAGTTCATCGGTCAAATCGGTTTTTCTGTGTTCATGGCACAAGCAAGCCCAGTCGCCCCTGTGCTCTTAACGTGCCTACATATAAACGATTCAAACAGCAATTATCAGAGAATACATCGAAGATTCTGTCATCTTTGGACCAGTCAGAACACAACTTCGTCATGATTGGATTGTTCGTGCGAGCCAGTGATATTTGAAAAATCAAAACCGCTGTCTCCATACACACACACACACAAACACTCGCCAATACATCGAATGATACACTCGTAAATACAATGTCAGCCTTCCTCTTGTTATCTGTGTTTCGTTTTTTTCCATAGTCATCTGAAATGTCAAACTGCACTCCCTCTGTGCAAATTTCCGGTTCCTAAGAAGAACATAACACATATTTTCATTGTGATGGCCGGTCACACATGTGAACCCGCAATTGCCGTACTCTTTTGTCTGTTTGTGGTTCACGTTTTGTTGTAGCTCTTTTCAAGAATTTCATTAACTTGATTAGGAGAAATTTTCCCTTTTTTGTTCAATCTATTCTTCCGTGTTGTCCCCTCCTCGCGTTTTTCCCAGTCGTTTTCCAGAAGAGACTATTTTAAGCAATGATTAAGAAACAAACACACAAGCCTTCGTACACACTCTCCATACTTGTTTGGAGTGACCTCCCGGATTAGAAAAAAAACTTGGTTATACATTTACTAACATTATTCTTGAAATATATATTTAGGTGAAACATGCCAAAACGTTTCTTTTATCTTAAATGAGGGTTATTTTTTCAGGCACATTTGCACACCTGTAGGCCTTCTTCTTGTCGAGCTAATTTTGAACAAATCTCCCTCTCCCGCACACACACACGCCATTTTTTCTTCCAGTACATGAGACGTATTGCGTGTTTGTTGACTTTCTTGGTTCCATCTGTCCAATCGTTGGCGCCCACATTCTTTTCGAATCGTTCTCACACAACAACTGTACTTCACCCCATTACTGTTTATAATGCAATGCTATATAGCTGTTGTTCTTCATTGTTCATTCTTCGGTTCGAACGTAAACTCGTCTACAAGCCATTCTCGTAAAAGTGTGTAATATTTTCAAAGTCCGCCACTCAGAATATTACACTACGACGTTATCATTACAATATTGACTTCTTAATCTTCACCGACCTTCGTTATGTGGACCGCCTAGATTTTTTCTGAGAAATTCGACCATGAAACCCACATACTCTTATTCTGTTTTGTCGTTTTCTTATTGTGCCATCTCCTCTTCACTGATCACACCCACACATTACTTCCACCTAAACATACCAAACTTAGTATTGTTCTTCACGTGTGTCTGTGTGTGTCAACTTGCGGATCTTGGATAGCACCGACTATTTGTTACCCTACACGCAATCGCGGTTTTCTTTTCAATTCCCTTACACCCCGTGACCGAACATTCGACATTGTTGATGCAATCTTTGGGTTGTTTGATTATTGAAATGTTTTTTTGGTCTCTTCACACTGGTTTTCATAAGGATCGATTGGATAGGACTGACTGGTGAATTGCCGGGCGATCGATCGATCGAATAGCCTTTACGGAGCCAGGTCCAGAACGTGCCTGGAACGGAAATTGATTTGTCGAAAATACATCACTTGCAATCAATCACTAATTGCTTGTCGGAACGCATACAAAATACTCGTTCAGACGTTTGATGATCACTGTAGTCTCATACATAGTTGGTGCGCCTAGAAGTTTCACGTGTTCGTATCCCAGCCAAATTTTTGAAGTTCATGTTCGAAGAAATTTTCGAACTTTTCGAATTGTGAAAACATATCCAGCTCACAAGCCAAGCTTGTAGCGGCCACTGTTCATATTGAAAGAGTGTCGCAAAAAACGACAAAGTGGGAACCGCGCCTTCTCTCCCTATCGTATCCGGCAGGCCTGCTTAAAATATAGCAATTCTCCGTCAGCTATCAACATTCACTCAATAACTCATCAAAACAACTGTGAGCCTGACCAGATGTTGTGGCTTGGGCCGCCGTTCGGCTTCCGATTAGCGTCCTAAATTTCGGCCGAGAAAAAGTACAATGGGACAAAAAACGGGTTAAAAAGGCTGATTAGAAGAACCAAAAAGCTGTGGATGCAAGCACACTGCTGACTGAAGCACACTACCATCTTGGATAGCTTTTCTGATCGATAAAGTGATCAAAAATTTCTCAACCAGGCAAGTTACACCTGTTCCCTATGCTCATCGAGAGACAGGTGTGAGCTCCACATTTCGATGCAACTTCTTTGCCTGACTAACACGCCGTTTTACTCAAAACTTAACGATTTCATTAGATGATGCCTGACAAATAACACGCTCAGTTGACAAACAGAGTACGTGACTCAATGATTGTGGGCTGTGCATGTGTTAGTTGGTGAGTTTACCGCGTCCCTAGTACTAGGAAGCTACCGTCTCACTCCCGTGATCATCTCAGCTGATGTGGTTGAATGAACCAAGACAGATGGTCAACCGTAGCAAGTGTGTTGGCATCTTTTTTCTGGAAAGGGGTCACGCATCCGGACCATAGAGCAAAAAATGATCTTATTCCGCTATTCTACATCTTTCTTTCCACCGGCAACTATACGTCTTTTTGATTCCACAAATCAGGCAAGCTTTCAAAGACAACATTTAGCCTTGCTATTCATATTGCTATCCTATCAGCACTATTGCAAGCTGAAGTAGATGAGACATTTTGTGGTTTTAAGCGGACAACAGAGAATGTGAGAAGAGAAATGGTCTACTCCGGAAGCATTTTGAACATACAAGAGTTATGCCATACAAACCAGCAGGTCATTCACTTGGTTAACCTTGTTTTGCATACATTCGGAGGGGGGGGTGAATAAACAGGACAATATCATTGACATACTTCATGTAAGTCAACCTACTGTCGAGAAAACATTCAATTTCAATGTTACTGGACTTCCCACACTCATCTCCAAAACATCGTGCGTAACAAAATTGGATAGAAGTAGAGAGGCCCGAACACCTGGCAAAAAACTACCACCATGTCCTCCTCTTCCTCCTCCTCCTCATCCTCATCATCATCATCGTTATCATCATCGTTATCATCATCATCATCCTTATCATCATCGTTATCATCATCACCATGATCATTATCAAGGACGACAATATATAAGTGTTTCACGCTGAGGCCTAACCACCATACAATCACTGAAACAAGAACAATTCCTGGCTAAGTAGATGTAGAAAGTGGAAGTAGGCCTACCGAACTACTACAAACAACTGATTTTATACCCCAGGATTTCAACATAGCAGTTCTTCCGCTAAATTTTGTTTTTTATTGGTCAGTATACTGAACTTCACGGGATTGTGCTGAGTCAAGTGAGTCGGTGTTGAATGAATGGGCGTTGGTGATCTGAGGTCATGTCGGTAACAGACTGGTAGAATGGATGTCCAAACGGTGCACATGCAGAAGTGCAATGAGTTCCAGGCGAGACTCACTCCTCTTTGAGGGTGCATCCGAGACAACTGATCAGTGCCGATAAACCCCGCCCACATTTAATTTTCCAGGGTGTAAGTCAAGATATGGGTGAGCAACCAACGAAATTGATCTTGAAGGATGCGGTAGTATTCACACTTCAAAACTAACAATGATATCTTTGACACAGAATGCACCGTTCATCGTTGTCGAAGCCTTTCCATGTAATTAGAGGTCAAAATATTTAGACACCACTGCAATGGCCATGAACATGGGGAGCAAAGTGTTGTCTGAACCGGGTTTGCCCCCTTAATTTCTAAACGCTTTGGGAACAGTGAGTCACTAAAACTGGAATTCCGTTCAAACTAGACTACGTGATCGTCTTTTAGCACTGGAAAATTATTGTCAGAAAGGCTAAATGGTGTGTCACCTATCAGTCTGACAGCATTGGCTTGTCCAAACCGATAACTGTATCTGCAATTAATATTTTTCAACAAACTCTCGATAATCGTTGTGCACATAGTCAATCTGTTCTCCAGCTCCTGAGTACTTCAAGACAGTTTGTCTCTACGACAGACGACCTAAGTTTTACCATATACTTCCTTCAAACGTTAAAATCGGTATAAGTCACTTGGAGTCAGGTTTGGATAAGACGGCTAGTGGTTCGGTTTGTCCAATCAATCTTTCACGATGGCAGACTGCATTTTGATCAGAATAGGTCGGCGGGTTGTTGCACAACAGCATGACACTACAGCAAACCCTCCTTGGTTTCTCCAAGCAATTGGTCTTTCCATGCAACAGTCAACTGACCGGAAAACATCTGAGGAGTCCAAACGCCATTGTCTATTTCACGGAATTTTCAGTTCAAACGCTGGAGATCAGCAACAGTGTCTCCAGTATATCCGTTCCAATTTGGTGAAGCCACGTCTGATCCGCGTTACAATCTACCAAAAACTACTGGACCGGTCCTGTAAGATCTCGGTAACTCTTCACTACGCCTACTTCATTCAGCTTATGAGTCGATTTAAATAGTCGTAGTTCTCATCAAACATACAATTTTGAAAAGCCAATTTTTTTATTACGAGCTGTGCAACCGTATGGTGGGTTCTGCACTATCGGATTCACTTTCAATCTCCAGCTAATAAGTCATAAATGTCCTACAGTATTGATCACTGTGTACATAATAGTTATTTAATTGGCAACTCGGTTGACATTTAGAAGTCCATCACTTGATGGAACTTGACCTCCATAAGCCTTGACCAAATGATTATTGGTACCGTTCAGCGTGATGCCACTCTTGTCAAGTGTTGCTCAATCGAGTAATATATGAAATATGCCGTATGCATTTCCAGTAGCAACTTGGAGGAAGCAAATCAGCATCAGTCGGTCTGTAAACGTGTGTCAAAAAATCAATAGTACGGCTTCAAATAATCGATAACTTGGAGGCTTTTTTTATAACCACACGTACATGTGAACAAACTATCCAGTTTTTACTGAAGTAGCCGGTATTTTTGCATCTGTACAACAATTCAGTTTTGAATCCCAAAAACTGGTACGCGGTTTCATCGGTATACTATGAGGTGTTGAATCTGTAGCCTCTAGGCATGTTCGTACGCAAACGCCACTGTGTTGCGGCAGTATTGATCCGCATCACTTGTGCAACGAGGGTGTTTGTGATTTTGACGCTACCATGATAAACGTTCATCTTTTCCATTCTTTAGCATTTTTTCTAACCACTGTTTTGCAGTCCGAACTTCTGTGTGTTTCACCTCAACGCACTTCGATCATAAATTACATGTTGCCAAGACTGACCTTCGCGATGGGCATATGATGACTAAATGTGAGGGACAGTCTTACAAACCCAGTGTAAAAGCCCTATCCGGCGAAGTGTTGGCATTTTGAAACTCAATGAGAGGGCCTATCTGCACTCAGATCCGATCTAGGATAAAAGACGTTTTTTTGACCAAACTCCGGCCGGTCAAATCACTAACAAGATGGCGAACAAGATGTGTTTTCTATAACCGTTCATCAGCTTAGCAGACGTAGGAAAATGGACAGTAGAGTTAATTTGCACATCGCTTTATACATGAGTATACCATTACGGCCAAATGCATGGTCCTTTCATGGTGTCATACTTGTCTCGTTTTCAGGTCACAGTAGAATTGACATACTTCAAAAGCAGTTCTGATCGCAAAGATCACAGAACACAGCAGATTAGATCAAGGATCCATGGACATCAGTCAAGTGATGTGAAGTTCGGTTTGTTGATTCACCATTATCGATGCTTTCATTGCTAGATAAATATTGGTCGAAAACATTACTGATTTCGCGAAATCGTAAAATCACAAGCATTACCGAATCTCTAAAACGATACAACTCTCAGTGACCATGACAGTAGTAATAGTTGAAGGGTATTAAAACGGCTCAGTCGTCAACGCCACAAGTTTTTTCGATTAATAGCATTAAAAGTTGCTAAATTATAAGACGATCCGCTCCTGAAGAATCAGGCCTTCGGTTGCAGTAGAACCATCGGCAGAAGCTGCATACCCCCACCTTGGTGTGTGCTCTATCAGCCAAGCTACGAATGAACATGAGCCTGGAAGTTTCAAGTTAGAACTGCATTATCCAGTTACCTCATTGCGCATCGTGTGTCCATCCAACCATCCAAGAGGTGTGTTGTCGTGGGCAATCAGCAATGACATTCAACAAAGCAGCTGTTGCACACTGTGAGTTTGTCCGACCTATTCGGTAACAGTTCATTGCATCCTCGCAAGCTTATAGTGCAGTCAAAAGTGTCCAAATATCAAAGCAAAATTGCTCACCAAAAGATCACACTCAAACGGGTTGAACGGTCATTCACAGGTGGACGTTGAAAGTCTGCAATTTTGCACTTCCTGTTACGGCTGAACACGTTTGAACGCGCGCCTGCATTTATTATGTAATTACAAATAATTTAACTGATTCGGCTACTGTGATTAATGAGCCGTAATGTGTTTGACTTTCCGAGGCGATTGGAGTAGAGGGAATTTTTGATTTGCTTGCCTTGTGATGAACAGTTGTGAGGTCTTCCGCTGTTTGTGTTGTCTTAGTTGATTTTCAACCTAAAATGCCTACTTTTTGAAACAGTGTAAATTCATGAAACAGTATTTTTTTAGACTGAATCCCAATTTCATGAACGACAATCACAAAAACACAAAAGCGGATGCAGGAAATTGAACCACCGGCTTTCGGATAATTCAGTAGAACTTTGTGACCTTCATATTTCATCCTGTGACACGATGAATGATGGCGACTATATGATTGATATGTGTACTTTCTCTTTTGCAGATTAGACAAGCATAACTCACTAAATGGTCTGTTCACAAGGTCAGTGACCAGCATTTTCTTAATGTGTGGCTTTAACCGTTTCACCTCGAATGTGGCTGTCATCTCACAAGAAGAAGAAGGTATTTGTCTACAACGATGGTAGAATGAACACGCTAGATGCTGGAAAGTAATGTGAACTACCATCAACACAAACTTATCAAACCTCACTTCATGTAATGCGGCCAGATGAGTTTCGAGACCGAAACAAGCATTAAATCTCACCATGTCTGTACGATGAGCGTAGCAAGTATTCCTTAATAATCCACTCCTATATTATGAAAAGCACATGCTGATGTTGTTAACAGCTGAAACTCATACAAAACATCTATTAAATTAAGGAGAAAGGGGCATCATATTGGGGAACAATGACGAATTTAGCCATAAAATGAGCTGGAATTTGGTTTTCATGGCTAATCCCGTTGTTGGCATTACATACAAAAGAGACAGAAGTATTTCAACTCATGGTTTTTGAGAGGAATTTCTCTGAAGAAAAACAGAATTAATAACAGCGAATGAAATACAGGTATCAGCTTTTTGCTCCTCAGTACTTGTTTTACTGTTGTGAGCTGAGAAGGCGGATGGCACAGAAGTTGTTCATTTTGGGGAAACCAATACACGAGTTATGCGTCTCAACGGGACTACGAACAGAAGCACTCATTTGCACACCACACTAATCTGAAGATGTTCCGATCGCTTTGGACACCAAGTCTCAGTTCCGTCGTGCGTCGAAAGCCATTCCATGTGATGCTGCTCTCCAATGATCCTCCCCACATCTCTCCCGTATTTGTCCCGTGACCATTTCGATCTATGCTGTCGCCTCGCTACTGAATAGAGGTGGTGTAAGTAGTATAGTGCGACCGTCTATCCTAACTACATTAGTTATGTCACAGCGAAGTTATCTGTCAACAAAACAACACTTGGTTACACGTATCCTATCCTGTTTGATAGTGGACATATTGTGGTGGATTGTCAGGTCGGGGATGCGAGTTTTCGAACGCTCGGCTGAATACCTCAACGTGGGGGGGAGGTACGTTCGAAAACTCGCACCCCCGACCTGACAATCCACCACAATATATTCCACTGTTCAAAAGAATAGTATGAAACCCGGTTGTTTTAACCCCATGAAATACTTATAACGAATACTCCAAGGAAAACCTTGTCAAAATAGATGAGAACGACAGAGTAGCGAACAAGACTTGTTTTCTATGTTTGATCATCAGGCTAATTACAATACAATAAATATGAAAACAGTGACTAGTGCGAGTCAGAAAAACAGTCAATATAGGTTAGGGACGATGTGTTTGTTATCAGTTACGTGATCACTGTTCCAAATCATGGGCCTGATTGATTGTGGGCCAAGGGAGGTTAAGTGTCCGCACGAACTCCTTCTGAGCACAGTGATCAGGGTTGTGCAATCGGGTGCTGATGGCTTCAGCAAGGGTCAACATTCGGAATGTCACCATTTTTGATCGATTGCTTGGCACTCGGTAGACAATCCGAAAAGCATCTTTCTTACTGACAGAATGATTGGAGTCGGTCAAGTGGGCAACAGTCGCGCTTGGAACCGTTTTAATCACACCACTGTTCAACCACGCAGGATGGTGTTCACGCACTCTGACCGATAATCGCCTTGTAGTGCGACCAATATACGATGCTCGACACGAGCAAACAAATGAGTACACACAATAATTGGTTGTAGAACATGGAAGTATGTCTTTGAGTTGTGACATGATAACGGATGTTGAACGGAAACTGTTGCACAGTTGAGCGGCAAGGTAGGTTGTTTAGCTTTCTGGAGAGAAATTCGACCACGGGATCTCCCTTGAAAGGAAGACCAATAAACGCAAGTTTCTTATTCACAGAGAGTGGCTTAAGTTTCAACTCTACATCGCCTTCTGAATGAAACGCACTGGGTAGCCATTCTGCATGAACACCTCTTGTAGAAAGTGTCAGAGGTGCAGATCTTTAACGCTCCACCCGTCTAGCATCGTATGAGGTTTCGCTTTTGATTTAGCTGAACAAAGCTGTCGAAGTGAATGTGCTGGCCACTCCAAGTCTCTTTTCTGTACACAGTTTGTCCGACTGAACCATCTTTCTTGCTTACTAAATCAACGTCCAAAAAATTTACTTCGTCGTTGTTGTCTGACTCCGTGGTGCATTTAACATTATTACGAGCGAAGTTAAAAGCTGCCATAACTCTGTTCATGTTAGCATTCTCGTCGATGACGCGAAAAATATCATCAACACAGCGTTTTTAAAATGCAAATTGTTCGATGAACGTACCCAATTGGTTAGTCTCCAGTTTACTCATAAAAACGTCAGCTAACAGGGAACCTAGAGGCGAGCTCATTGCCATTCCATCTCTCTATCGGTAGATCGCCTTGTTGAGCAAAAAGTGAATGTTACTAGTACAAAGCACCAGCAGTTCTCTTAGTTCATCTTTTGGGACGCTCACGTGTTTGTTGTTACGCTCGATGTAATCCCATAAGTAGTCAATTGTCTCTTGTACAAACACATTCGTAAATAGCAAGACAACATCGAATGAGAACATTCTTTGGTTGTTTAGGTTCAGGTCTCAGACTGCGTACCCAACCTATATTGACCCTTTTTCTGACTCACACTAGTCACTGTTTTCATATTTATTGTGTTGTAATTAGCCTGATGATCAAACACAGAAAACAAGTCTTGTTAGCTACTCTGTCGTTCTGATGACTTCGATGGGTATTTTCGAACGAATCATAATCATAAAAATAGTTGACAAAGAAAAGATGACACAGTATTGTTAGTGGGGTCTTCAGACTCATTAGGCAAAAGCGCACAATAAGTGTATACTTTCCTTTAAAAAAGCAGTTACTACATATTTTAACAATTTTCGTGAATCCTTACTCAACATTTTCCTGTCCCATATAACTGTTCTTACTGGCTCTGAGTTCTTAACGATTTTTGTCGATTCCATTGCACGTTACTTACAAACACATTCATGCCAAATGTTGTGTCTCATATTCTACGTACGCCAACAGAAATCGACTGTTAGAAGTTGAAAACTGGTCAAGATAATGAGCCGAGCAAACACTTTGCGCACTGTATGAAACAGGTTGTTTTGTCAAAACAACGCCACAAATGTTTCGGGAAACTTTAATGGCAGTCAATTGACAAATGGTTGGCGAAATGTCACTATAGCGCCGATATCAAAGAGGTTTTTGTGGCATTGGATCTTCAGCGGATTTTGGTTCTGTCGAACTAGAATTAATAAATTGACACAACTATCTTGCCTGTACGTATCCATTCCTAACACATTCGATTATCATTTCTTGTACAAAACCGAAGAGAACGAACGAAGTATTGCACAAGCACACATCTTACGTAACAATTTTGATTATATCCAAACTCTTCAGTGTATCACTTGAAATTTCTGCATGTACTTCTGTTTTTGCGTCTTATCTGTCCAGTCTAACAGGTGAGCCGCTAATCCACCTCAAAAGTCTGGAACCTTTACACTGAGATTCCATTACCAAACCATCCAACTGTGTATTCGATGGTCATCAAGTCGTTCAGGAAATGGACTGTCATGATACAGCGTTCACATGTGTTTGGCTGGCTCGTGCAGAATACTTTAGAGAGAAAGTATTTGTTTGGCACCCTTAATGTTGTAGTTGAAACCCTGTATCTTACGTTACGTCGTTAGTGTATGCAAATCAGCTGTCAGATACTGTGAACACCGATATTTGATGTTTTGTTCGATGATAACTTCTCTCCTCTGTGTTATTTTAGCCAGCGATCATATCTCTGAACGATTACGCATTGAGAGGTGTACGCAGTCCCATTGAAATTTGGAAACTGTTTTGTGCAATACCGTCGATCGATCACGGTCAGAAAATTTGCCCACCAATCCTGACAAATGCCCTCATTGAAGTTTCATAAGTACATTTGTTATTCACATGAGAACAGCCTAGCTGTCTAATTGTGATTAATTTAAAGTTGTTTAAATACGCCTACCGCACTAATTGATGTCAGGCGTTCTTTCTGTCAACTTTTCAAATGACTGTGTACGCTCATATTTCTCTATGCTGAATGCACTGCTTACTTACTAGTACTGCGAGTGTTCTTTCACGTAATTGGAAGCTTGTTTCAGGGTATCTGAGCTTTCTGTGTAAACTTAGTGCTGTACCTAATCTTCCTTTCTTTTTAACCACACTCTCAAATATCTGGATACCGAAAAACGGTTTGCAAACAAAGTTTTCCTCAATGCTTCTCCCTTATATTTGGATTAACTTCGTTGTGTCTCATATCCAACTTCCAGTTTTGTGGCTTCTGGCACTGGGGAAATCTGAACCGTACAAAACTGTACAGCTCTGAACACAAGCACAAGGTTTGTCACGGTCAACATCCGGTCACAATATTTTAGTTAGTCCTGTTCATGATATCTGTGCATGTTTTCCCACACACTCCCTCTTTTCCGTAATAACCAAGGGGCTAATCCTCAATGTACACATTAAGACAGATGTCGTGAGGAGTACATCACATTGTGTTTAGTCGGCCTTCTCTACAACCGCACGCACATATACAAATCTGGTATCTTACATAATTATGGACAGAAGAATTTCATGCTATCTTATCTCACTACTAAACCCCTCATCGTTCTGATAATTGTTTCATCCTTATGGACGCTACTGATCTTTAAACAGTATCGTTATTTAGTTTACTCATGCTGTTGCAGAAAACTCATCTTCTGAATAAATAACGTGAATATGAATCGACGGGATTTTGTGGATTGGAGTAAGCTAGAACCATTTGTGCATACTCGAATCCCAGTTGGATTACTTAGAGATTAAGGAGGAATCGACAGGTATTTTCAGTAGCACAAGTTCGGTAATTATAGAATTGTGAATCATATAAGGTCGAAAACATTTGCAGAAAAGGAGATCCAACTATACCCTATCAGACATTCTACAAATGTACTTAAGTTTACACTGAGAAACAGTGGACTAACAGCAAGTTAAGCATACATCCACTTCCTCTGAGCTGCAGATACACGTGCCTGTAGTCGCTGTCTGAGACCCGATCAGTGGAGGAACGGAGGCGCAAGAGCATTACTATATATACAATGTGTCTGCCCCCGAAAGCGCTGATGCTATCACTCATGCAATGCACGATCTAGATAAGTGGATATTCCTGAACTCACTCATAGGTCTGTCTGGTCCAATACTCACCAACGTGAATCGTCTGCTCCGGCCCGCTTAATTAGCCTCAATAAGTGCGTCTCAACTTCCAAACATAACCTTCTTAACAGGAAAAATGACGAAATAGGCGTATGCAGCTTCGCCCGCAGCCTGCGCACAGTTGCCTACCGATATCAGGCACCACTTGGATTGAACAAAAAACATCATATCAGAGTAAAGATAACTATGTAGTACCATAAAAACTCAGTGTTGTTTCACTTAATATTGCCCCAGATCACCTCCATACACAAGCAAAATTCAATCTGGGAGTTCGAAAACCACCATTCGCCGACATTCCAATGGGGGTGGAGACCTCAAAGTACATTACAACACACCGATTCAACTCTTCTCACTCGATAAACCTTCTCGAGAAGATTCATCTGCTATGTATACTGTAGGCAATGGAACTGCCTCCTGGTATTGTTTTTTACACCAACGCGACCTCACTCGCTATTAAATTGGACGAGTTTCGTGGCCACTGTTTCCGACGAAACTCACTTGGTGTAAAACGTGCGGGATAGCGAATTGCCAGTACTCGGCACGACGATGTTTCACAGTGGGAGAGAAGTCAGTAAAGGAGTTGGCCTAACTCATCAGTTGGGATACCACCTAGACAATTCAGACAGGCATGACAAGGTCTTCCTGATCTTTCGAAATCAGTCTGGCAAGTAGTCAGCGTAACTCAAAACCTCAGTTGTTTGACTGACCTGATTGACAGACCGTCTCTTGCTCATAGGGATGCCGACGTGACGTCGCACAACTCTCTGCGTGGAGTATTATCTTTAAATCACGTTCAAAAGTTGACAATGAGTGAGTTTAATCATCCGGAACTAGATTTCACGAACCACATAATCGATGCTGCTGGGGATTTCATCGAGGCAGTAATAAAGGCCGGCTTATTCCAGAACGTCCAGGAGTATACGAGGCGGTGGGTGGGTCAGACACCGTCTTGTCTTGATTACAGTCCTACAAACGAGGTTGACATGGAAAGCAATCTCAATGTCACAGCTGGACTCGGTCGTAGTGATCATAGGATAATTATATTCACCTATCTGAATACACTTAATCAGACGATATATAATCAGCAAAATACTAATCTGAATGTCTGTCACAAGACAAAGTTCACAGAGATGAAGACACAGCTTAGCAAGGTGGGATGACATGGCTCCCTCGTCACACAGCTTAGATAATCACTGGCGGCTCATTGTTGACAAGATCTCCGATGCCTTCAACAACCATGTTCCACTAAAGTATACCCGACCTGGCAGAAACCTGAGAAACTCGGAAAACAAAGCCAACCGTTTGATCACATCGAAACGCTCAACCTGAACCGAACTTGCGTTTGTTGAGTATGCAATGTGGCGCAATCGTTCCACAACTGTTATCACATGGGATCGATTTTGCTTTGAACACGGTCCTGCCGGAGACCTGAATGTCAACCCTAACCTATTCCACAGCGAAATCGTGGCACACATATGCACTCAGGTGGGCATCTCGCAATTACACATCGCTGTTGGATTTACCAATACAGTTGTAGGGGTGGTCAACACTCTTGGTAAGCAATAATTCAGTGCGCATAACTGAGAATCACAAGTAACGTTTTGGTGTTCAGGTGGTAGCTCAACTGAATCACACCGAATTTCAGTGCCACAAATCCTAGTCATGTTGGTGAATTTACTAACCCACAAACCACCTTGTCCAGACATATCATCCTCTGTCGTCTTGAAATGAACGAACTGCTTACAGCGTTTTTCAATGGCTACTTACCAACCGGTTGTCTACGTGAAATTTGGAAATAGTTCACAATCACACCAATTTTCATGAATGCGTGTAAAGATGACTCAACACATTATAGACTAGTAGCGTTGCTTTCAATGATCTTCATAGTAACGGATAGCTGTTTCCAGTCAAGGACTGAAGGTCTCAAACTCAACATCAAGGAGAAACATGACATTTTTAGGTGATTTCCATCCGTCACGAATCTGCTGATTACTCGTGAGTTTTGGACGAAGGTTGCAGACCTAGAATGGGTCATAAACGTGCTTTATCTTGATTTCTCCAAATCCTTTGTTAAGGCTGATCACTTCATCTTGCTGGGGATAGTGATAAGTTGTGGTCTCAATGAATGCTTATTCACATGGTTAAAGCATTGTCTGACCGGACGCACACTAATCGTGAAAGTGAATGGACAGCTGTTAGTGGTTTCCAGCCAACTGCGGGGTTCCACAAGAAAACAATTTTAGGACCTCTGTTATTCGGTCTTTTCGTTCCCGAACTAATCAGGATAGTGTAGTACAGTATATCACCGATTTCGCTCTACACCGGGTTCTAGGATACCCTGAAGATGTGGTGACCTTGTAGAACGATTTGAATCCCCAATTCCATAGAAAATTACTTGTCGTTCAATGTCAACTAGTGTTAAATACTGTGCGTTCATCATCAAAATTATACTGACTGTTGCTGTGGGAACTCAAGACTGCTTGTGTCAGTATACGAACGACACCTAGGAACCATAGTGGCAGGCAGTTCGAGATTGTATTCAAATTGTGCCGTCATAGCTGGAAAAGTACAAATAGCCCTGAAACTTATGGGAAGAAATCGTGGAACCTGAATTGGTTTACACTATGTTCACCTCTACAATCCAACCCCACCTGGAGACGAACACGCCGGCCTGCCACCTTCATCTTAAAGAAGATTTCGCGCTTAGTGAACGTGTTGAGAAACCGTTCACCAAAAAGGTTATAGAGCCCGGGAAGAGCCTCTTCCCAAAAGACTGGTAGAATTATGTCAACTCTCAATGGTTCACCTCAAGGGAGACCTAACTTTTACTTACAAAATACTCCACACCCCGGATCAGTCATCGATACGTCTCCTTCCACTAAACAAAGATGAAACTTTAAGGGCTCACATGCTAAAATTGAGCAGTGGAACAGGCAGGTTACTCTGTGAACTGAAATGATTCACAGTTAGGATCTGTTCATATAGGAACGCAATGTCCAACTCTGTAGTCATGACTGTATCGATTGAGAGTTTTGAATATCGCTGAATCGACACATACGTGACAGACCATCGGCGCCACATGTTTCTGAACCGTTATTCTAGCATACTCTCACAGGTCATTAAATGCATATGTCTGACGGGATGCGGCTGCAGTCTGTTTCAGTGTTTGTTGTTGAAATGATTGCAGTTAGCAGCTTCATTGAATTTGAATTTTATCCAGTTCTACTCACTTTTTCTTTACGTCTATAAACCGTCCAACACAATTTTTCACCGACTAACCCAGAAACAGGAACGTACGAGCAAGGCTCATTCTCTCTGCTGTAACAAACTATGAATTTATGAGATGACCGGTGGCCAGGCTGTCTGAAGGCACTACTTGTGTCAAATCTGTATCAGAATTCGTCTGCTGATCGCATTTAGCGGGAGTTGGTCGTCAGCGGACAAGCTGTGTAAGCGTTTAGATTACTCAATCTCTGCCACACTAATCATCAAACGACACATTTTAATATCATCAACATATAATGGGAGCGAAGAACTGTAAAGCTAAGTGAGGGTTTAGTACAAAAAATGACGAACGACCTGGTGGAGAACCTTGTGCAACACTGCCAGATGAACCGTACCACCCTTCTCTCTGCCATTAAAGCGACGATTTTGGAAGTAACCTTTGAGTTATAGGAGTGGGGATTTGATTATGTCCTCCTTCCATCCGTAATTTCGCTTCAGTTTTGATTGACCTTAAAGATTTCGATCTTGTTTCTCCAGGTTGTGGGATATTCGCATTTCATTCCAACTCATCGCTCGAAACATCTCGAAACAAATATTGGAATAGAATATTGGATAAACGTGTCAGTTTGCCAACATTAGCAACCAGGTGATCTGTGTCTGCGATTTTTGTTCAGAATAGTTTATTTAAATGATACACAGTAGCATGATGAACTGTCATACACCTTGGAGAACAGCCTTCACTAAGGCGCAAGTATCTAACCGTACAATCTCGCATGCAATCCTCAAATTGGCACGCAAGTTTAACAGTCCACTGCTTGAGGAAACAAACCGTTCATCCCCACCAGTTTACTCGTACCTTCAGTGATATCCCCAAAGAGAGAATGAGCAGAAACGTACGTTAACGCATAGTTAGACGTTTTCCAAAGTAAATGAGTAGATCAATATGACACGGAATAAGGAATTCCTCATCATTCACCCAGCATACACCGTCAAACCTTCCCCATGTTGATGTAGCCGACTCGTTTATAATAAAATGCTTGTTACGCAATGTTACTATTGCATTTTATTAATATATAACACAGAGCCAAATTTATGCAAAAGTTACCAACGGATTCATAGCACACGCAAGACGTAGACGCTGGCTACTTGATTTCTTTGGGGTTAGTCAATTAGCTTCGGCAGATTGACTGTTGCGCGTTATACTCCAGCCCATTGCGTTTCAACTAACCTGGTTCTAGAATGCTCTAGATGAGATAGAACGAATTAGGAGGGTCACTTCTCATCAGGCTGATAGGGCTATCTGAGCGCCTTACACTGTATGAGATTAGTGATTTGTAGATAATGTCAAAACCCGAAACAAAACACATCACACTAATGAGACAACAGCAATTTTCCTTCCTATTCGGACGAGGATTTACACTACCTATGAACTTTTAACAGCGGTTCCGTTCGATAAATCTGGTCACAAAGTGGGAGCTGACAATAATCCAGTCAGGAATACCGACCTGTTACTGAGCGATAACCACAAACTCAGTGCAAAGTTTTTATAAGTAACTTAAACCCGAACTATTTCTCTTGTCTCTAGGCTGCCATCTAGACAGGGGGTGGTTATGTCTGAATCTAACGAAATCGACTCGACGAGCTTTAGCAATTATTCGCCAGCGGGAAGATTAGTGGAAAATTCCAAACTCCGCGAATTATCAAGGACCGAGTGACAGCATAACGGTTGTCATGGGGTGGGTTGTTTAAATTGGGATCAGACGCAATCGCAGATTACCATTCTAGATCAAACAGAGCCCGACAGATATGCACAGTATGCGGCACATACATTAGAGTGCCGAGAGAACGACTGATCAGACCTTTTTAACAAGTTAACTACGGGTTCCCCTTGGTGTTCTAGATTATTTTCTGGCTATTTTCTAACCTGTGTTAATCGTGGTGGGCTATGTCCATCCTGGTTAGCTCCGTAGTCCTAAACTTTAGCCATGTTCCTCAGTTTTGATTTATGACTATCGTTTTCAGCTAGCACCTGACAGGCGATCAGCCCGCCGTCATTCCATTTCATACAACCTGACCATTTGGGTTGCTTTTCCACGTTCATTTGTTGGTATTGCACTGAGGATCTAGCAGATTTGGCGAGTACAATAACACACAGACGAACGAATTTAATCCATTTGCCCATCACATGAAGCCAACTCAGTGCGTATATTGTGCACCGATAGTAGGCAGGATTCAACGACTGTGTCCCTCCACCCGGCATCTTGTCGCTAGATTAGACAGAGCCTCCTCTTCTGATGGGCCATCAGACGCAGGTCGAAAAAACGTTTGAAAACAATGTCAACGGATTCCAGAAACACATACAATGATCGTGTATTCCATTGGTCGATAACAGCGGTACGCTGAAAACTTACACGTTCAGAACGTTGTTTAAAGTTACGTGGATCTCCCAAACGTGGTTCCATTGCGGGTAGAGAGATTTAGTCCGGGATTCCTCATACCATCGCGTAAAATTTCGCGTATAGCAACACGATCACCGCGGATTGGCCTGACTGTCAAAGGACGTGTTTAGATGATCTAGCTGCCGTTAACAGGAGGGTTACCCTTGTCCAACAACAGATGTCTCATCTAAATTCATAAATCTGCCATACTACTCATTAGTAATACANTCGCTGGTTCGAATCCAGCCGAAGCCCTGACTTTTCACAGTTGGGTCTCATCTAAATTCATAAATCTGCCATACTACTCATTAGTAATACATTGTATATGCGTTGTATGCACTGGCACTTTGAAGATGCCAGGCGTCAAAATCACGAACCTTCACCCGTTTCTGTACTGTGTCAACAGGTACCCGTCAGTATGGTACGTCCAAAACTTTGCGGCTTCCTCCGAATGCATGGAGAGGAATTATTGATGGTATACAGACAATCGTCATTAAACAGTTCGAAATGACATTGTATCATCGTGTGATAGTTGACAATCCTCTCCTAAAATACATTTATTGTATCAGCGAAGATGAGGTTAGATAACTGTGGTTGATCAATTAAGCCGTTGCTGAATGGCAAGAACAACAATGGCTGAATAATGAAAGCAGGCAACCCGCCCAGTAAGTGTTTCCTGATCCTGCCTGTAAACTACATGCCATAGTATCCCGTTTAAGGTTGAGGAACCGACGGCATATACTTACAAACTGACCAACAAATATTTGTGCGGGTCTTTATCGAGCATCATGCTGATGTCAAGAAACACAGCGTTTGTTGTTTGATATTCAGTTCTCGTCTCAGTCTGACACCCTGTCGAGAGCAAAGTAACTGCAAATAGAACCACCCTGTCGGAAACCTGTGTTACTTCTCGCTGAACAGCTTGGGATGATCAGCGGCTTCGGTGACGATGTAACACAGCACATGAAGTTGGTTCATCAATCGGCAGTTCACCACCTCCGGGCGCTTACCGCCCCCTGAACATAGCCATAATGGATAATCGTTGCCACCCACCGGACAGTATGCTGATTTCAAGGACTGCTGAAACAGGTCCGTTGTTGGTACCACGCGCCCTACCACCAGTACACATAACAAAACTGAATGAAAGCCGTCAAAACAGGGAGGTTTACCAATAATAATCACCCTCAGAGAAATCTAGCAAAAATTATCATGACAACCTCTGACAGCCCTTTGACTTGCATACTCACCCGGGATAAGATGGAAGCGTAACGTCAGGTCAATAGTTTCATCCTGTCCGAGACCTCGGCCTTCACGTTTTCATGTTGATCCGTTAATGTAGGAATTCTCTGCTTGTCTCCGGTGCGTTATCAGGCATGTGTGAAGGACCTTATTTACACTGCGACTAATTCCGTAGCAAAGTTTTCCCTTCACCACTGAAGCCTCATGGCACCGCATTCATTTCTCATGCTTCGACAAACGTAGTAATCTTGGCCAGCCCGGCAACTCATCAGCTATTGGTATCTGCGTCTGAAGTTGGTGTGCAACTAGTCACGAGAGCAAAAAGAGCCCTTGATATGAAGGTGACTACGTGGCATAACGATAAGCCTTTTGAGTTGAAAGTCTTTCACATTTGACCACAGCTTCCACATACAAGTAAACTTTCTAGTTAGTTAGTTTCGAAAAAAGCGTACGATTCGAGTTTTGCTTTTGTCAGAGGTCATCATTAGTGCACATCACTGTCACAGCCGGGAGTTAAACTTTGGCCAAATTTCATTGTTGACCGCACCTACGGTAACATTGGATTGTCACATGTGAATGCCGAACCAACTTCACTTGTGAGTGATGGTCAGGTTACCCGATAGTTTCGACAGGGGACAGTTACTGCTTGACAACCTCAATCGATGATCTGCGATTAGGACTTCAGAGTCAAATCAAAACCTCCAATTTCATCAAACTTACTGAGTGGTATTTCAGGTTAACGATAAGATCCAAATTACAAGTAATAATCATGAAGAATAGGCCTGACCGATGTTCATGAGCTAGCTATCGATTAGAAAAGAATGAGGAAGTACAGATTCACACTCGTTTCAAAGTCGGGATAAATGGTATAGTCTACAATGGATACTGCAAAAGCAACGCTACTATTAATCGCGCCAGTTATTGTGGAAATCCAACCGATTGTCAGTTCGATGACTAGATATGACAAATCTGTTGCTAACGATAGGATACAAGATAATAAATTTCCAGGGGTCTGTATCATTCTGTGTTGTGATGTACGGACTTTCATTTGATACAGTTGATTGCATAGGAGTGAATTGTCAAAATATGTGAGGCGCACCAACTACTTTCCCTGAGGAACACGACTGTGTTTCTCAGCATGTGAACGAGACTTCGTAACAGATGATCAGAGCTTGTCTTCTCAACAATATTAAGCAAAACTACCCAAATGAATACTAATTTTTCGTAACATGGCTTTCAGGATATTCTACTGTAAGCACTTGGTTAGTATTAAATTGGACTGTGCCCTGTCACTTTGACTCAACTACCTGAGAGTTTTGCCCAGATCACGTGGGGAAGGGAAACTACCATGTTGAAAAATAGGAGAGGGGAGTCCACTAAATTTTTCCATGCGCTGTATCCCAGTCATACAAACCGTTGTCCTACAACGATCACTGTAGTAGGAAATGGTTAAAATTTTAACGAAACCTTGATACCGAAAGAAAACCCCTTTAGGATTGAGATGGTTAAATCCAACTAGCAGAATTTGTAGATGAAATCCGGATCGGAATGCAATGCTTCCAAAAATTGCTGATCGTATGTCGAACATCAAATCAAGTTTCGTGAAACGACGCATTCGAAGGTGTTACTCGTCCAAGCATTTTCACAAAGTCGCTTATGTGACATCTTTAGATTCAAGAAATAAATTCAGTTTCACCGAGTTCGTTGAACATTTCGGGGGTTTCGTAAGATCAGACGATGGGAACATGAACAGAGCAAACAAACGACATTACACAATCTATGCTCGGGCAAAATTAGCTATATTTTCAACGGTGTTTAATTCAAACGAGATTACAAAACAGATACACAAATGATCAAAGTTATTCAATCAGTACGTTAGTCACATTGAACACTTGTATAAATCGTTTCAGGTAACCAGTCAACCATAATCTGTTTCGACTGAATTAGCCCAATATTCAAGAAGCTAGCAGTGCAAAGACTCTGTCTCCGTCAAACAATGTGCACATCGACGCTAATGTGTGTTAATGAAGCGAGGCTGTCAAAGAACAATTGTTCACTACTCCGTAGACGCCATGCTGAATAAATCGATCCACACTTTAAATTACATTAATATCAACAAACAACCGACAGCCATTTGTTCCACATGATTACGTGTAACCTGCGTTTGGATTTAAGTAGTTCATTTGATGAACAGTTGTTCTGTCCGGATCATGTTCATAAGTGTTGAATTATTATGAAGTGCAAAAGCGGACACCAAATAATTTGTGATGTCTCTCACTTTTGCACATTTGTGTGCTGCTTCAGAGACTACAGAAGTTCGAACAGTCCTGAAAGAGTTTATCGAAACCCTGACCCAAAATTTACTTTAGGCAATCTAGGTTCTAATACTAGCCTGCCGTCACGTAGAGATATGGAGTTAATTTCAAATGCGGTCACCTAATTCGAAGTCAATTAGATCTTGGGTGTACAGCCTGAAAATTTTCCAGATCGGATTGGCAATGCTAGGTGGGGCTTAGCTAGTTCGATTGTCTTGCACAACACTGGACCAGCGAAACACGAACTATATGCCAACTACACTATGTTCAACAATCTTTGACTTCACTTTCGAGAAGATTGTCAAGTATCATGGGCAAATCTTTGATTGACACTCATGGCTATTCAACATTCAACACAATAGATTCGACTTGGTCAAAAACAAGGCTGAGGATTTAGTGATACGCACCGGAATTTTTAACCGGGAATGTGAATATTGTAAGTTCAAACGATCAGTTCGACCGTGCGATTTTCGTGTATGATCTATATTTCGTCGAGTTTTTACAAGATTCTTTCCGGTCGTCAATTCATTGCTAAAAGAGAATTTGGACCAAGAAAGATCGTTCGTGTGCAAGCCGATTTTTTTGACATTAAGGCAATGTGGTGGAAATCTCGATTCACCGATTTTCCAAACCCCGACACAACAGAAAATCTGACGAACTGCCGATCCAAATATCGCGTTAAAGATACAACATCAGGATTGGACGAACGGTCTCAGTGTTGTGCCTCCCGTTACTCGCCAATTCATCTGTTCCGTATTCCACCAATTACCATACAGTTTATGATTTTGCATGTGCTAATAAGGTCAGCCAATGACGGGCTGCGGTTTCTTTAATACTGTTGTACATCCATAAATTCGGCGTCTCAATTCATGAATAACAACTGCTTACTGCTACCAGCGCCAGGTCTTCTTATTACTTACGTGGGAGGTTTCAATTCAAGTACGATTCGTAGGGCTATTCGAAGTCACTAATTCCGAGTATCACAGGTTGTTGTCTGCAATGTTCATTTGTGTGAACTGATGTACTGTCAATTTTGTCGGATCGCAATCACGGGAACCCAAAGGAGCGGTTGTTACACGTATCTTGTCGAATCGGAAACCAACTGTGTATCTCCAGAACCCATCCGCGCCCTTCCATTGACTTTTACAATGGCCCATAAAGCTGCCGAGGGAGAACACGGAATAATACTGAACGCAAGGCCTATGTGTTCGTGAAGATTCTCAAGAGTGCGCACAGCGTCGCACCTATTCGGCTAAATTCAACATCATCATCCCATTCGGTAGGGACCTAACACCACTAGAAACTCACCCTTATGCAACCCCATAAATTTATGCCAACTGCACGTAAGCCCTAGTGAACAGTTACGTCTACTACCAAGAAACGGAGGATGAACTGAAACGGACAGTACGCACACGTTGGGCGTATGCACGGTTTCGAAATCTCCGCACAACTCTACTGAAATCTTGGACAGTCCAAACGACTAAATGACGGTACTCGTAGGACCAGTGGATAAACAGAATATCCTAATTGTTGTGCACACTTATATTAAGTAGCCCAACCATAGCATGCTGTGGAACAGAACAGTAAAGACGAACACTCATGAATTACGGCAACTAATGCCCTCAACTGTTGCGCTTCTCTTATACACACACTGAAACTGATCGGTGGTTTTGTAGATGGTATGCAAACGAGGGCGTTGAGAAGGGACTTTGCAAACAGCTGATAGCAGCAACCACCAACGAGATGGTTGATCGATTTCAGTCTACGGGAAAACGAAGCGTAGCAGCTAGGGGAAGTAATTCCGCACACTCCCCTATAACTCAGATGACTGTGACCCTGTGGGTTTGACTCACTGACCGGTGTGGTGCCGAATAAACCGAGACAACAGTCCACACCTTCGCTGGTGGACGATAAGACCGACGGTCGTAGTGATGGCAACTATTCGACCGGTTATGGGGATACAGAAAGCCTGATAAAAGAAAGTGGCAAATGAGTAAGGTTACTGATACGGTTGGAATCCAGCCGGAGCCCAGATTTGTTTGGTCTCATTCAAACTAACGAAATTTTCCAAATTTTAACGCATAAATGGTATCACTCATTTGGTCATCAGCGTTTTGTCCACAGTCGAACGGCCGAGTGGAGTCATTTATGGATAGTCTCAAGTGGATGTGGAAAGTTGCGAAGTGGATTACGTTAGAGATTCTAAAGACCTTCTTGGAGTATCACAGGCATCTCCGGATCCACGAACACTAAACTGTGCCTCTAGTGGAAACAATATTCACTTGAAGGTTGCGCTAACTCTCGGACATCGTTGAACCCCCTGCATAATCAAAATCTATCTGCAATGAGACAATGGAAGAACAATTCCGGAGATAATCCAGCTCAAGATCACGGACAATTAGGGGCATAGAGACTGTATTGGTTCGGGAGTACCTTAGCACCCGGCCTAAATGGGCAATCAGACAAACCAAGACGATGATTCGTTCGGACGAAATGTGCTCTGAACGGCAGCCATCCTAGAGTGCACTCTTTACGTTATGTTGGGAGAAAAAGCAGATAGTCCGATCGGAGCAGCAGAATACAAACCACCTCCTCTACTACCAATTCGTGGAAAAGATTGGACGCAAACAGTGACTTGTCCTTTATGAAGCCCGGCCATACGAAAACTAAAGGGAGGGGGTGATGGGATGAGCAAATTTTAAACGCAGTCTAATCTAAGGTATAGAGCTGGCGAAAGGGGTGTTCGCTCAGCATTGCTGATTGAATGCCAGTCAACTAATCAGATTCGCAATGCTCCTCTTCTCCCACTTTTTTCTTCCTCAGGGTTGCTCGTGACCTATAGATACAAGAACCTCGCATGGCAATTTATGATAGGGAATGAACCCTTCTACTCCATCTGTGTTTTTGGTGCCTGGGGCTGAAATTTCTTGACACGGGAGATATGACCTTTAAAACAGTGAGAATTTTTTTCTTCTAACACCCGAATTGTACGTTTTCTACCTTTTTCTATGGCTTCGGAATAGTGTATCTCAGAAGCAATGGGTACGGTACCCCACGCAATCTGTTGATGGAAATTACTTAGTGCGAATTAAACCTGTTGGCCGTTGACTCAGTAAGAAACAAATGCATTCAACAACTGGTATACCTAAATTATTAATGTAGCTCAAAGATGCCAACTTGTACTTCAGTATCGAATGTGACTAGCTCAGTATTACCAACATGTCCCCTGGTTACGAGTCAGATAAAATATCACGGACGATGACTATAGAGTAAGCGGCTTAACTGGACAAATGAATTAATATGAAAAACTAAACCGGTAATAGATAGCCGACTGACGGCCCGGCGAGGTAACATTGATAGCATCATGGTGATTGTTGTTCTTTACTGCAAGGGACTTTGTATGCTAGTCTGGAAAGCATGGTTTCCCTGGATCACGCCCAATTTAGTCGAATAGTTCCTGTCAATATTGGGGTCGTGGGTTTTCACACCAATCCACCACATTATAAATTCTGTCGAGGACATCAATATCTCTGTTGTTCAACAAAGCCAGTACGACCCTCACTCTTTTTCTAATTGTTCGCGGAGCTCACTACTTTTGACTACAACACCTTTCCGCCTGACAAATTCGAACAAGCAGAAACTCCGTCTTTGAGTGGTAAAAATATCAAAAACCCGACTTCAGTAAATGCAACTGTCTGTTGTTCAAATCCAAAATGCATAGAATTTCAACTTCACCTAACACACTAAAATCGCGTTCACCACGCTGAACTGTGACAGCTTAATTTAGGGTATAATGATGGCTTGAAACCTACAGTTACTAACGTGCTACCTTGAGCCCGAACAGTATACACGTGAAGACGTTAGATAGATTAAACGTGAAACGTTTAGCAGACAAGCTGGCAGATAAACACCATGACCAGTACCTTTGGTTTTGATATTAAACAAACATGAAATAACAGTCTCAAAATAAAATTAAACGTGACATCATCTTCACGTGAGATGTATGCTTAAGTGTCATTCCGTTCACTCTCTGCAATCATATACGTGAAATGGAGTACAAACAAATAAGCATGATTAATCACTTTGAAATTTAACCTGTGGGTGTTTACAAGTCTGTACTGAAAAGAGCAAATCAAACGGTACTTGACCATCCATCTTACATGACGATCCGGGTGTTTATGAAATATGAACTAATCGAATACACTGGTAGATGTGATCGTTTGGGTTAATAAGTTTGATGTCCACCCGTTCCCTGAGTTTGACACTTAGACTACAAAACAATTCATTGTCAAGCAATAAGACCTGAGATTACACGGTATCATGTCAACAAACATACCAATCGCCACCAAACGAAAAATATTATCAAAATCAAAAGAACAACAGAAAGTTGCTATTTTAAGAAACGCATAACAGAACAAAATAAAACCACCATGAAAAACACTGTTGGTCACATGATGTGAAAACAATTCCCGCCACTGTCGGAGCACGCATTAATTACTAAAGCACGCAGTACACCCGTTTATCCTCATTCGTGAAAATGATGAAAGATAAACGCGATCTTCGTAATGGACTGTAATAGTCCTCGCTCAAATAAGAAAACTTTCGGAGAACAGATATTTTTCAGCTAGCTCAATAAACCAAGACATCAATGGACAAGTGTGAAGGAAGGCCTGATGGAACATAATTAGTTATAAGCAAATATCCCCATATAATTGAAAAGAGAAGATGCACAAATCGGATTAGTGATGGACAAGTCACAGTGAAACTAAGGAAGAAATAACTGACCCAGTCCAGGATAATTAGAAAGTGATTAACAGGATTTCAGCTCCAAAACGAGCATCCAAATGTGATGATGTCATCTCGTTTGATGACTAAACGTTTGCAATTTAAATGTCAACCTCGGAGAAATGACTGTGTATCATTTAACGGATAGAACAGGCGCCCAAACAATAACTCGTTTGTGTTATGAAGCAAGAGTGAAAACTTGCTCAAGATTGGTAAATGTTACAAGAGATGATCAATCGGAAAACCTGAGAAAGTTCCAGTGTACAATACAAATGGGATGAAGTCTATCCACGTACTCGGACAGACGAATCTGTCGTCTGAGATCAAAGTGGAATTCACAAAACAGACTAATAAACTCATGTACTAAACAACAACCAAAAAGAAAAGTACTGGGTCTTTCGGTGTAAGGGAGAAACAAATATTCAAAAGTACACTTCACAGTATAACGACACGTGTCAACCTGAATCATAACAAAGACACAAGCGGAATCCACATTCTAAAAATTTAGGGATCCAATCGGCGGAGACATAGCTGAATAGACCAAAATTCTGGGACAGTCGAGGAGGAGGGGAAAGGAGATGAAATGTGAGTTCGAGAGACCGATATATCACAGTGTTACATTTGGCAAACGAGCACATTGAAGAAAGAGCCGTAATATCACCTTTGGCTACAGGGAAGGCAAACGTCACCGTATCACACCAACTCGAATTCGGTTCCTGTTGAATGGAAAGAAAAGTTGGATGTCTACTTTATTCGCAATAAGTAGCATGCGTCTAAATGCTAAAACTGACACAGTTAATGGGAAAGCAAACGGGAAAGACCGGACATCCTAAATGCTCGCCAAAATGTTTCCGAATAAGACAGCCAGACCAACGAGCGACATAATAACTTAAGAAGCTCAGAGTCTGAGCTCTGATTCAATAACGGCGGCTGAAGAAGACTATACAGATTGGAACAAAGGCTTCTCGGATAGTTTGAACTTGAGTTCAAGTCCTTGCACGTCTGGGAATTAGTAACGACATTAAAACATAATTGGTTAAAATTCGGAATCCAACATCTCAAACTCACCGGAACCATTGTTTGGACTCCGAAAACTGGCTAGGGATCGTACCGTGTCCCCAGCCACACGATTGCACTTCGTCCAAAGCGTACGTACCGCATTCATTGCCTCATCCAATCGGCTTTCGCCTTGCCGTTGCGAGTTTTGCTCATCACTGTATATATCCCCTTCTACTCCATCCTCCAATACACCATCCTCGTTTGAATCACTTGGCTCCGCGATACTCTGCGAATCGGATAATTTGTCTGATCTTGACACGTTGGAGCTTGGGATCGGTGGGAGATTGGACGGTCTGCTGGGGTGTACCTCGAATAACGGATGACCACCACAGACCTCGGGACTGAGGACATCCTGCTCTAAGCGTGTGCACAACTGATCGAATTCGGCTTCGGTGGTGCACACAAAGCCAAGTACCATACTTGGATCCAGGCGTTTGAACGACATGCGGATCGGTGAATCACAGTGATGTGTCAGGTCGTCTTCAGCTGTAAGATCGTCTTGGCTCGCTGGTTGTGTGGTGTGCGGATCAAGACAAAGCAGATCGTCCTCATACACAAAACCAACGATCCATACAGCATGGCTTGGTCGACCACCGAGGATACCAACACACTGTTTGATTTGCAGAGCAGCCTGACAAGCGATGGGGTAAATAAACAGAACCAGTATGATTGGTGTTCGGAGATTGGAGTGTCCGGGTGAAGAGTACCGAGATGGTCATCAGGATTGATTGCAGAACTACACACAGTGACGGGTGGCTGCCAGGTAAACTCAATACCCGAGGAGCACGCAAGCATAATCAAGAAAATTACCGGCAAGGCTCGACGGAACCAGAGGAAACAACCTACCTACTAACACAAAAGTTTTAGCATTAGTCTGACACACAACACCAAATCAATCTGACCTCGGAATCCAACAGGTCGTGGCCCTCTGGGGTTTCACTGTCGTCAAAGGATTCAGTGGCGACAGCCAATGAAGAGCACAATGCATATGGATAGACATAAGAATCCAATTGTCCATCACCTACTTCTTTTAACTATTTATCCTTCCGTCACGGTGAGACTGGACCTTGACGTGGTGTGACGGCTTGCGCATCTCGATGACCTTTTGGGCTAAACCGGACAGAGTTACTCATACCAGGCAGACCAACAGGTAGAGGTCTGAAAAACTACAGTCTCCTGGTCCTCCAGGTTAGGGGTTGGAAGAGGGTTGGCATCTCGTATTGATATGTTCGCCCAGCTTGGCTTTCAGGTTGCAAACGTTTCATCACCAGGCGAGGTGACATCATCAGTGCGTAAGTGTTTCAGCTGAAACACTTACGCACTGAAGATGTCACCTCGCCTGGTGATGAAACGTTTGCAACCTGAAAGCCAAGCTGGGCGAACATATCAATAC
>QNGE01002289.1:48190-73460 GCA_008508345.1 Paragonimus westermani | reverse complement strand
GCTCCAGAATTTGACGAAGAGTGAAAATGTGATCTACACATCCCCGCCCGGGGCGAAACCCTGCCTGTTCTTCCCTAATGTTTACCTCCCGAGCAGCAGTGAGTCGGCGAAGTATAATAGATGCTAGAACCCTAGAAATGACTGGGGTCAAACTAATTCCTCTGTGGTTTTCAAAAGAGCCCCAGAGGAATTAGTCAGTATACGAAGAAGGATTTCGACATCACTCGCATCCAATTGAAGGCCAACAGGCGGAAACAATGGTAAACATTAAGAGCCTACAAACAAGTTGGCAAGAAGGAATCAGGTTCTACAGCTGAAAATCAATATCGGTCAGGCACATACATTGCAAGATTTATTGCTAACAGAAAACGGAGAAATTCTATGACATCATAGACATCAAAGATTTGAAAACGTAGCAAAATATATCTTTACTACCCTCGTCAATACCTCGGTATCGCAAGTAGACAAAATGGCGCGAACCATGGTCTCAGTCGGACTTCTTGCAGAAGCTAGAGTATAGTAAGAATCAAAACAACTGCGAAGCGGTAACAGATGGATTCTGTGAAGAATAGTCAAACTATGTAAGTGGTTCAGTCTGCATATCATCGACAGATGTGCACCGTATACATACTGCTAGTCACCTAACATCTGGGACAAACTCCATTCCAAGATCCGTGGAGCCACTAAATACACATTACAGAAAGGTTATTCATTTGATATTTGAAAATACAGAGGAAGATCGGAAATTGTACTGATTACAGCGTACAACATTTTAAAACAGGAATAACTCACACGAAATTGTAACTACGCTATCCCTAACTGATCCACAAAGAGAAGGATAAACATGGTTGCTAGAGAAGATGGGGGAAAGCATATGATAGATCAGAAGGACTATAACTAGAACCCACTCAATCACTTCGGCATCCTCAGCGAATCGAGCCTTGATTGCCTCCAAATTCCAGTCGAACTCGGCTCCTTCTACTGGAGGTGTTAAAGGTGCAGGAAATGTTTGGGATGAATCGGGGAACGAGCGGAATGGGTGGGGCTTCTTACATCGCGACTCTGCAAGAGAGGGATCGAGAGAAGATACGGAACTGTGAATCATGTAAGACCACAGAAAGCAAATATTTGAAACAGAGGATTAAGAGAGATCATGGACAAGGATGCGCAGAATAAGATAGTCGAGAAATCTGATCGGTATCATATGCAAACAGGAACAGTGGTACCATGGCACAGAGGAATATAGTGCAAACAGGTATCTCAGAGAGAGTCTCGTGACTGTGACGTTAGAAGAGATCGCGGTTGGATGAGTTCAATATCATGAAGATTGTCAATAGCTGACGGAATTATAAGTGAAGTGGAACAAAGCAATGAAAACCATTGACTTTATCTCGAATTATGACTAGGTTGTTTGTCTACAGCAAGTAGGCACCATAATGTAGAAGGATTAATTCTAAACAAGATTTTCGTGGGTTTAATGCCAACAGTCTGTTCTCTTTCATTTTTAACCAAAGGTTTCAGTCCACGGCCGCATAGTAGTCGGGTGACTGTTGGAACAGTGAAGCATCGTTAATGACTATACGGATAAAGACCGACAAATAAAGAGAAAACGTATTTGACGTTTTTCGCGAGCAACACACAGTGCAAGGAAGACAGATGGTCGTAGAAGCTGTCGTTGGAGAAAGCTGACGAAATAACAACCGCTTGAGGACAGAAGCCATTATAGAAAGACTGACTTTAATGTGCCTATTGGTTGAACCTGGACGAGAGGGGGAGGGATCACAATCCTGCAAAATACACACGAATGATGAACTCTAAGATCCAGTCACAATGGTCGCAAAACATCTTTTATGTGTCGATTAATAAGACGTCAGACTAAGTGACCTACAGCAGATGTAGATTACAGTATTTCGGCCCGGTCATCTAGATCGGGGTTAGAGACAACGTGACAGAATTCCTTACCACAAACAGAAGTGGTGGCACGGTCACATGAGAGGGCTCTATCTACACCGGGCATTATACATCCAGATAACCAATGACTACAGGATACCAGGAGACACTAAGACCAGGAATTCTTTACTGAATAAATTCGACTAATGCGGTTGAATTACCTATGCAACTGGTTAGAAACGCTAACTAGCATATCAGCGTATCGTAATCAATAGCGAACCCGTACCCATTGCAACGATCGAAATTTTGGGTGCTGACCACGGCCGCTTGCGTACGGATGGCCAGAGCGTTTGCGTATTAAGTCACTTTCCACAGTACTGCCTTCATTTTCAATACGGGGGAAATACCGTTAATTATTGCAACAAATGTCATATATGGCATAGCGGCGAAACACAAGAACAGGCGACAAACTAAACGCACATACATATTAGCTCATCATTAGTCCGATCCACGACAGACGAGGATTTAAGGCCAAACCGTCATGCATGAGGTCGGGTAGACCTTTGAACGAATTCAGGATGACTGAATAGATGATAGCGACGCGTTAACACTTGGAATGCACTAATCCGATCGATAAAGAGGATCGACTTGTGTTGTCTAGCTAGGGCACGTCAAGCCAAAGCGTGCATTAGGAAAACCGACCGTTTTAAGGACGTGTTTCTGCATTTTGAAAAGTAGGCATCGATCAGTTCTGAGGTATTAAGTGTTAGATCACATACTAACATATAGACACAAACGCAGTCGACTGTTCCTCTCAACCACACGTTTGTGAACATCGAAATTTCGTTAACAAGGCACATAACTATCCATGTTATACTCGTCTTCACCACAATGTCACACATTTCGGAAATGCCTATCAGACCAAATTTTGTAATCAGCAAACAGCTGCACAATGTGCACTAACCATTTGGTCGATTTATGATACGGCGAGATTGCTATCTAGAAGAATGATCTAGCGATGTGTATGAGTTGTGCATCCTTGATAAGCCATACCGCATTGAGGTTGTACTTCCAGTAGGTTTTCAGGAGATTCAGCAGGTCTTTCAGCTATGTACCCATTCCAAATGTGCTTCTCCGCTAACGAACTGTTATTAAATGGGTTAGTTGGTAGGAATGTTATAACGTCTTTCACAGTGTATTCACAAATTGATGTTTACCAATCACAACGGCCCCAGAATCTTCAGCTCGATTGGACACGACCATATATTTCCAGTTGACAAACTCCTCAACAGCTTGATGCTATTGGTTTCGGAGTAGACACTTTTACTGAAGAAGCATATTCAGAAAATTGTGTGATTTAAACCAGCTCCAATCATTTTACGGTGTGGAGAGTAGGTCTACCAAATGGTCATATTGGGTTTGAAAATTGAAGACATTAATAATCACGCTGAAGTATTCGATTGTGTGTTTATTATAAAGTAGTTCCAACTGACTAACTAAAGAAGGTTGTTTAGTTTCTACACGAACACACCCTGAAAAGAGATGAACAGCAGTTCATGTCAGATAGTGAGCGGTAAATGCAGAATCGTAGCTTCACATAACTGATCAATCTGATTTGTATCTGAAGGCTTTCTGAAAATATTCGAGTACTCCCCCCCCCAACTTCCTTCAGTCAAAGACTTCTTCATGAATCGTGCACTGAGGATTGTGTCAAAAACTGAAATTCAGGGTATTCTTGACCGTTGGACACCCCACCCAACATCCCAAGCATTCTGATGGTTGGGAACAGTGGTGGTGTTGTTTGTAGCTCGGGTTGATGGTTTTGGTATTGATATGTTCGCCGAGCTTGACATTTAGGTTGCAAACGTTTCATCACCAGGCGAGGTGACATGATCAGTGCGTAAGTGTTTCAGCGTATATTTTGAATGTGAAGATTGATCGATGCCTGCTCTTATATAGGACAGTGAGTTGACCTACTAGCCTGGATTCTGGTTGGTCGCTTTCCGTCGTGTTTGGCCTCTGGTCCGACCCACCATTGGTTGATTTTTTCTTATCAGTTCAAGTTGCTCTGTTTGGGTTTACCGGTATTTGGGCTCGATGGCGTTTACGTCTCCTCAAATCCTTGATTCGCATTGGTTCGTAGATTTTGTCTAGCTCGATGTGTTTGTTTATTGAACCGGTTGATGAGTACCAAGCTTCGAGAAATTCTCTTGCATGTTTGGTATTTGCCTGAGTAAGGATTTCTGCGGTGTTCAAGTTGAAGGCGTGTCCAGTTTCATCCTCGTGGACGGAGATCAGGGAAAATTGATCGTGTCTCTTGATGGCCAGTTCGTGTTCATGTATTCGTGTTGATAATTTCCGTCCGGTTTGGCCGACGTAGTGTTGTCTGCAGTCATTGCATTGGATTTTGTAAATGACATTTCTTCTGTCAGCGGGTTTGGATTGTTCTTTTGGTTTTGATAGTATCTTTCGTAATGTTGCTGTTGGCTTGTGTGCTAGCGTGATACCATGTGTTCTCAGTAGCCTGGCTGAAACACTTACGCACTGATCATGTCACCTCGCCTGGTGATGAAACGTTTGCAACCTAAATGCCAAGCTCGGCGAACATATGAATAACAAAACCCCAAGCATTAAATTCAGAGATTTCTATTGTTATCCAGTCGAACACATTCGAGACTCTAACACAACACACTAAAAGAGATTACGATACTCTACCAATTCCTAGAAATATGCTCTCCATCTTTCACTTAGAGCTCAGCTTTAAAATCACCAAGGAAGAATCGCCTTTACACTTCGGATTAAATGGTTGCGCAAGATTGCAATAACCAATATGTGGCGAACTGTAAGAGCTATCCAACCCATCTGACAGTAACGACTATGAGAGAGCATCGCATTGTAGAACCTATTGAAGGTGTGACCCCAAAACTATACGACCTACCAAAGACGTACAAACCTTACAAGTCGTTAAGATCAATCGCCGGCAGACTCATCTTATCACAAGTTTACCAAGTGTTTGACACGTGCCCCGCAGTTAGTACGTCCGCTGATTTCGAAGTGATATTTTGGCGAAAGTGAACGAACTTTGATTCCAAAACGAAAGGCAAATGGATGGCTTAGTTAACGACGTTCACGATTGAACTCAGTCACATACGCACATGCTACAGGGTACGTCGTAATACCGATGCGATGTGAATGACACATTTACGGAGAAGATAGAGATGGGAAAAATCATATGGATTTGGCGAACTCATGTTTCACCGTTATCTGGGAATCGAAAAGTACCACCTGCTTTTTTAATATCAGTGTTAAACAACGAGAAAAGGTATAGTGCATCGGTCAGTACACCGCAACTTCATTGGCGGTGGACAGATAACACCAGAGTGATTTGACGTCTACCGCTTGAAGAACGAGCCATACTGGGCATAAAAGTGAAATTTGTTCATGATGTCTTGATCTCTAGTGGTTACCTAATGAAGTTCACTGAACGCCCTAGCAGACGGAAAATATCAAGCCCACAAAAAATCTGTTTCAAAGAGGTCGACGTGGATAGAGCTGTCTTACAAAGAAGATAGTAACACTTGCAACCGCGTTGGGTTCGGTAAGCCGCATGAGATCAGTATCACTGCCCCAGATTCAGATGTGTACGATAACTGACCACAGTACGTTAGATTTACCAGTTCACTCGCCAGAACTGACCTTTGGATGACGGAACATCTTCAATTACATTTTGCGTTAGACGCCCGACAGGGCAAGTTTGCTTCCTTCCTCGCCATGCATACGTTGAAAACCGATCAGCTGATCGGTCCGACAAGCGCTTGGTGTATCATCACAAACCCACCAGCCTGAAGAAACCGGAGACGCTGCTTGCCGTGCGCAATAACCCAGTGACATATGTATGGAAGCTATTAACCTGTAAGTTCCGTCTGCCAGGATTCCGGCAATTGAGAGGTTGATACTATTGTAATGCAGAATTTGCAGTAAGGCACCAATACCGACCGCTGATATACTGCTGTCAACATCCGGAGGATCTTTGTTCAAGTCATGACGAAAGGTAGGTTGTCCCAAACTATACTGTTTAAGACGGAACACGCTGCAGCGGCAAAGACACAACCCCTTACATTTGTTGTTGGAAATGAGACAACGGCATGGATGACCAACAAAGGTCAGCAGCATTGTGTCCACCAGTACACACAACAATCGTGTTGAGATCCGTAAGTTAGGCCGAAAGTAAAATTTTCAGCATATGAAACACATTGTGTGTTGTAGCCAACTAACACTGAGTTGTGTGGTCAATCAAAACGAAACAAGCAGCGAACGTCCGAACTGCCGATCATATGCTTCGGAGATAGTGACGTCATCACGAAGTTATCCGAGGCAATCTCAGTGGCTGGAGTACTGCCTTTGTTTGGCTGAGCTGTCTGTGAAGTAACTGCAGAACAGCGAAGGCTGCAAGGAGGTGCTGTCTTGTTGATGACATCTTATTTCCGCTCATTGTACGGTTATCTATTACAACGGTGTAAGTCCCTTGAAGTCGGATGCCTCAGTTCAGGCATGTTTTTAAGTATTTTTTCTGTTCTTTCGTTTCCTGACTAAAGCTTTTTACTCTCATCATAGTTGTATAGGGTCGGAATGGCCACTGATCTAAAGCTGTTTATGATGTTGACGACAGGTGGTAGTGCGATTCTAGACGGACAAACCTCAAATGAGTCGTGGAATGTACAAACCCTAAAATCATTTAAATAAACAGCCCACTTGAAGTCTTTGGAATGATCGGCTAGTTAACTATGGACAGAGGAGAATGACATCCGCGTGTTTGGAAAAATGATACGTAATACCACTAAGTACGTCATATTATCGGCAGTAAGCCAGATAATCACGTTGAAGCGTCGTATTTCACGTGACGTGGAATCAACGTGAAACCGATCGGAGAAAATATTGACGTTTTGGAGTTCAGAAATGCGTAACAGAAGTAGCACGTGATTGCGTAATCGAAATTGACCAAGCAACATTACGTGAAAAACCGCAAACTGCAAAAGAACAAGCGTAAACACCTTTCTGGAAATAGATTATAGACAAGAATAGTCACTATAGCACGAAAACCAGACCTACGAGTTACTATCAAACTTTTAAAACAAACGAGAATATATAGATTATCCGGGTTCTAGTTAGCGCTTAGATTAAAGTTTTCAAATTTCCATCCGAAGGCTCACTTGTCGGGTTACATGTGGACTAGATGGTAGAAAGTAACTTAAACCAAAATAACAACAATCGACAGCAAAGGGATTCAGACCTACAACCATATGACTGATAGTCAACATCGCTATGAATAAGATGTCAAGAGCGTCTACGATAGAGTCATTATCACCACCATTATTGATACAGAGTGATGTATAGTGAATTGTCAAGCTAACACAATAAAAAACCGCCCTAATTGAGATAAGAGAAAGACGTGGATGGTATTCGATTCATAAAACTCATGCAGCCAGAATTCAACAATCAACACCAGTGTCTACACCTTGGAAACAAAATTCTATGTGCTATGCGGTGTGTTCGATCCGGCACAGATGTTGACGATTAGGACGGTTTACACTTACCAGATTAAGTTGTCACATTTCACAGCCAACTAGTAATAGTACTGGTACAACCATCGTACAAATGCCCCACTTAGGCTTTAGGGAGTATATCCTTATCGTCAGAGACAATCTATCTGAACGAAAACTACGTCAGTCATAGAGATACTAGCCACGACTACAATTACAATACCACTGCCACTGGCGGTGCAGCACGCCAGACACACAGCAAATTGCGCTAGTTTTTCAGAGACATCATATTCTAAATACTACTCTCAACTAAAGGATTCGACTACCTTGTGTACAATAGTCAAAAGAACTATTGAAGAATACAGAGTTGGTCTTATGAGAATCTGAAAGCTATCGCAGTCGGAGTAGCATGCGGAGAACGTAACAACAAGGATACTTGCATACTCAATGACCCGACGGATAAAAGAATGCGACCTGAGATCTACGGATGCTGTCACCAGATGACAGGTTGAAAATAGAGAAAGCAGAAAATATCAAAATCGAGAAGCAACTCATTGAACCGACAGGATAAGCGACATAACTAGTCGAAGAGAAAGATCACTGACCCATTTGAAGTATGGGTTTTTGAATAACCCGGTTCATGATGTTGACGGATGGATGACAACAGGACGTCCAAACGAAGCAACAAGTGTTCACAGGACAAGCAAATGTGCGCGACGCACCGGTTGAACAGTCAACTGTAATACTAACTTCAATTCACACCATAATGAAGGTCGTAGAAAGAGAGCACAATATGGCAAACGTCACAGTCAAACACATCAACACAAACAAACGAGTGCAGATGATGGTAAGCTGATATTCGGTTTTGTGACATGAAGAGTTGGTTATCATGCAGTATGTTGATTCACATGTAGCCGGCCCACATCCACATATGAGAAGCCAGACTTCGAAATATGTGAATAGTAGAGAGCATCGCTACTGCTGAGCTGTGTGACGCTCGAGGACAAAGCTGATTGGTGACTGGACATGCATAAGAGACCGGGATATTGTTTGATAAGCAAGGATACAACGCAGAAAATTGAGGTCACGAGTGGGGGAAGAGCGGAAAGAAGTAAAGAAGTGCATTTTCGTAAACTGGCTAAATTACATCCTATGAACCGAAGGGAACACTGAGTGGTGATTAGTCAACCATTCCGTTGATCAACCCGAATGATCCGAGCAAGGGAATTCTTATAATTTCACTTGAATTAGGTCACAGGTGGCGTTAATTCACTACGAGGTATATAGTTTACAATGGATTCAGGTTTAGCAATCGTTGTAGCTCGTCGCGAGTGCATATTCTTACGACGACAAGGAGATGAATTTGGATCTAATTTCTTATAGGACAACTGCATTGAGCACCTCGTCAGTGGGTACAACTGAACTAGCTTATTCGAAAGCACAGCCACTTTCCTAGGTGGGTAGACCTCAGGTTATCCAAGTGTCTAAAGAGAAGACACGACAGTTATCCTGTCATATGCACACTCGATGATCCTATGATCAACACTCTTCAGTCAAGTTAAAGTCACAAAATTTATTATACTTGCTATGTTGGTTACTAGTGAGGGATTTGGGTGATAAATTGAATACTACACCCACTTAACTGGAGGTCGAACTCCGGTTTCGAAATGAGTATGCAGCACTGCATAGCTCTAAAATGGTGAAAGTCGAATCTAATGCCTTTTTGACAATGGCTGAATGGAAAGTCAACTGGAATATGAAAGCTGCAGCCAAAGCTGAATGGTATGCAATCTTTTTCTCAGTTAGAACATCGACTATTCAACAGGTTGCAGTATTCTACGAATGACGTTGGTCACAAAAATGATCACGCCAAAACAGTCGGACAGATTTCGACATTTATCAGCGCCCAGACAGCAAGCCTCTTATGTAACATGTGTTGTATGCGTGGGCCGGTTCCTAAAAGATAGACACAATGACAGAAACTGAAGCAACTGCGAATCAAACTAAAGATTATACAACAATGTCACATCCGTAGGAAACACAACTGTTTTCAGGGTTCAACGTAACAATGAAAAACAATCAAACAACATAGGTGCGTGAGAGAGAAAATACGAGATCGGAAACAGCTCCAGGTACGAAAGCTTAGGGAGGGCAGTTGGGTATAAGACAAGATAATCCACGCGGCGCACAAAAACACTTACTGATTTCATCCAGAATCACACCGTCCTCTACAGAAATATGCACGTACCAGTTAACGACTGGATCGTAGGCTGCCAGCTTTCTGAAAACGTTAGGAAAATCACACACAACGATTTGTGGAGTTTAACCGAAGTGAAAGCAAAGGAGTATATAAATAATTCTACTATCTATGTGTGACTTGCTTCCGTGGATTGTTGTACACACGCTTGAAGTCAGTTAAACGTCCATGTGCAACCAAAATGTGTGAACTATCACTCCAGACTGAATATCATATGAGCTAAATCTCCTCATCAGTCTGTGTATAAAAGTATCTTCCTCAGGTTGGTGACCTATTGGGGCATGACCAAAAGGACCATACCAAAAATTGGCAGGTGACGTAATTCTAACTCTCTGGTCGTGAACACAAGAAAAGGTGGAGGCGCTCACAACTTTCCGAACAATTAATACCCACAGGAAGCATTAAACTGCGTTTCCGTAACTGCTTACAGGTGAGAAAAGTGTTCATCTAACTCACTAAGCCCACTCTCGTTTCGACGGCGTACTTACCCTTAAACCCTGAAACGCTTCCCGCGTTTTTGAGGCGGGCTGTTCACGACGCACTGGACCTAATCAGTAATGCATTTTAAAACATATTCGGATAGTGCATGTAAACTCTCGAGTTCTTCACTAAATCAGATCATGGTTGTTCATGAGCATTCAGGAATTTCACATTGTCGTTGCATTAAGAACAGGGCTATTAAGTGAGCACCGAATACATATGGTTCTGAGGTCATTTGAAAGGATTGATCCATAAATTCCAAAAATTAGATCAATGAAGTGAGAGAAGTGAGAAGGTAAAGACAGTTAACAACAAGCGATAGAAGTGTTATGTAAAAATGCATGCAACGGAAACATTTTATCCAGATTACAATTGAACAATTTCACTAGGGACATTGCTAAGAGGTAATACCAGAGTTGCACACGAAGTCCGTTTGTCAGAATAAGAGAATAATGCTGTACACTAGAACACAAATCCGCATAACTGTGTAACAAAAACGTGATTGGGTGTTCCTGTGGGATTGGAAAAAGTCCCAAGTACCGACAAAACAATTACACTGTTGCCTATCTAATTTTACGTGATTAAATTAGGGCAAAAACATTAGTTACTGCATAGACCAACACCGGAAGTATGATTCTTCCTGGTCGGGTCACACCAGTATACACAAGCAGTGCATTGTGGGCTGAAGCAGCTGGTCACTGTGTGACATGCCAGGCCACATATATTAAACGAACCGACCAAGACCCAGCCGGTGAAACTGTGGACGGAAGTTTCGTAAACATTAAATTGAGACATGAATCTGCAAACCAGCAAATCGATGTTTATATCGGAAATCATACGGTGCAGTGATGATTGTCGCAAGGTGAGGCACTAGATCTCGTGCCAGATGGATTTGTAAGTTGTTAGGTTTACCCACGGGGAGAACGATTGAGTAAAATAGCGAAAATCAAGTGCGATGCGAAAAATTAAAGAAAAGAAATGTCGTCTTTAGAGACCGTTTCTGAGAATCCAAGATGTTGTAGAGAACTAAGCATAGTCAGACGCCTATTGCTGTCCAAATATCTTTCTGAACAATCACTTATACGAAATGCAATGCGATAACGTATCGTATGCTGTATGTGTGCAGTCAGTGCTGTATTGGCTGCATACATTGGCATTGGCCGACTAGACACAAAAGTCCCATTTACACACCCCTTGTCTTATTCTTTCGGATCTACATTGAATACATGGTGTATGAATGAAACCACAGATGGTGCAGCATAATTCGCCTGTGTTCAGAGTTATGCGTAGGCGTTCTTTGGCTTCAATCATTGGGACAAACGAATCCGAAACGGATGCCATCAAACCACTAACCATGTGTGCAGACATTGAGAAATCTAAATTGGATATAAGAATAGAGTCGGTCTGTCAGCATACAATGAAACTGTGCATCTAAAGTAGTGACTTTGAAAGTGCATCCAGATAACCTCGTCTGTGAAGCAATTCGAAAAAGTAACGGCCGGTATTGTAGTTTTCACGAACAACAGCGCAAACCGTTAGACGACCTGGTTACGACACTTTCCAAAGACAGTGGCGAAGTAATAGACGAACTTTTGATGCGGCCACTTTATCTGCTGTGGATGATTGAGAGCGTCCCCTTGAATGGAGGTGAATCAACAACAGTCCCCAGATTCAGAAAAGGACTCATTTCTTGTGAAGGTCATGCACTAACTAACTTGTCCACACTATAGCTAAGGTCCGGGGGTCCGCTGCATTTTGTAGACTCACCGCATCACAGCAGCAGACGTCTGAGGAGTATGGACAAGCGCGTTCGTCCTAGACAAGGATGTGCAGATCAGAATTACGCTTCTCGTTCAGTTCGAAAACAGCGTTACATGTATCACTGGATAAGAAAATCATTTATTTTGATTATTGGGTACGCTAACCAATCGTTCCTCACATCGATCATTTCGACAGTGAATGTTTGGGCTTCGGTAAATAAGCCCTATCCTTTTGCTTTCTTTTTCCCCCTCAAACAGAATAAAAAAATGACCGAAAGAAAATGTGAACAAGTATACAAACTATCTCAAATCGGAGATGTGGTTATGGCAATTCCATAAGCCTACGGCTATTTTCTCACTTGATCACTTGGGCAACAGTGTTCGGGCCAAACCAGCTGCCCAGCGGTTTATCCACGGCCATTCCAAGCATAGCTGTAAGGAAGAGAAGGGCGTAAGTGAAGTATATATGGTTAAATGTCCCTCAACGGAGAAGTTGAAACGGTCACAGTTCAAACCGGTGACCAATGTAAACTGAAAACCCTAGGTTTAATAGGTGTTATCACGCGACAGGATTGTTGATATGAGGGAATAAAACACTCAAACTGCCAACGCCTACGCAAAAGAGTCGTCAAGGTAACCGGGGCTCAAGCGTGCGACCGTGTGATTTGTAGTGGGCAGCGATGCGGTTGAGCGACCCCGTGAGTTCAACACTTGGAAGTCTGCACGCTGGGTGGTACAGTCAGAACATATGCGATTGGTCATCACAACTGGATACCCGGACACCTACAAGTACCTATGATCCTGCGTCTCAAATCACATGTAATCCATACGCATTCAGATGGAAAATGTCATGTGGTTTTCACCTGTCAGATATGGTATGAAATCACAAGTGGCGCCTAACTGGAAATCTACTATAACCCCAATACGCTAATCAGTATTCCTCTATTCGTTCTGATGGTATTATTTGCCATACTTTGTGCTAAAGGCATATGTGTACAAACAGTAGAGGATGTTGGTTGGTTGGAATTGAACGTCGATTACAACTGATGGCAGCTGTCACATTCCCATAGACTTTCGAGTCAGCTCTTCTCGAAAAGGAGCGCTATACTCCAGTTTCACTTTTATGAGAACCCATCAACAGTGCAAATCCTTTTTATGGGCGAGACTAGAATCCTGGCCAAGTTTTCACGTTTGTCATTCCATGTGGTCTTCGAGTATGATTATATATATATATATATATATATATATATATATATATATATATATATATATATATAATCAGTCAAACAACAGTTCCTTCCTTGGTGAATCCTTGAATTGGCGCACTGCTTTTATCGCAACGTCATGAAAGGTGCATTGGACATCCTGCATGAATGAACTACATCCGAAGGGTGTAGGAACCGAAAAACTACTGGTAATTGGCATCCAGTGGGCTACAAACTCCGTGATTCGCCCAACGTCTTGTGGGCTCAGTTATTGTTTTTTAGTAGAAAGGTCTAGGTGGAGCTCAGTTTGGGTAACCGAGAATTATTATGCTCCAATAGTAATGAACCTACGGTCATATTTTTATAGAATCTCCAATTGCAAAAACTGGGCTTCGAATGGATTCGAACAAGCAACGAAATCAGCACGGTAAATGGCGGAAAGCGCTCTACCAGCTAAGCTGCGAATTCACGCCTGGATCGCAGAAATTTCACATTTGGATTCAGTTACAGACCCAAATCGCTGAGCCAAATGATAGACATCAAACTGTCGAAGGTGTTTACAAACTAGGGGGATATCTCAATCAGTTCATGCTTGAATCTACAAACACCACTGTTGATGTTCCTGTTGCAATTGTTTGGTCAAGACGTCAGCAGCCGGATTTACTCTAACATTGTATTCTGCTACACTAGGCTAATCAGTCTTATTTTCCATTCTTTTGTTAAATAATTCTTTACTTGATAACCCCGAAAGTGTGCGCTATACACCGATGATTGGTAACGTTGCCTGAGGGACACAAAACCCTAATTGCTCCCCGAACACCATTCATCCTGCCACCTTCAACATTGGAACACTTGATCAGGCAGGCCAACAGCCAGCACTAGCATTTACTTTAAAAACCTTCACCATCGATGTCTGCCGTTTTGCTGCAACCCGGCTTCAGAATTCAAGACTAGTGCCACAACTCCCATCTCCGTCATCCGCTTCACTGTGCACGTACAATGTGCGCTTGTCTGGAAGTCCTGCAGCCCAAACCGGTGTTGAAGTTGCTCTGAGCGCATATGCGAAGAAGACACTGGCTGACTAGATACCTATCAACAGCTACCTTTGCGCTGTCAGATTCCAAAGGGTGGTCAGAGCATCAAGAGGAGCCCATAACAAAAGCTGTCAGTTCCTTTTTGCAACACACCTCCACAGATTGTAGTCCAAAAGCAAAGATGATTTCTCCTATCAACTCACTAACACTCTCCACATCGCACGATGTACGCATATTATAGTACTGACTGCGGCCTTGAACGCTAAAGTACGCAGAGTAAGCGCTGGCGTGTGAGATGCAAGTGGCTCACGCTCTCAAAATAGTTACTGAAGAGACAACGCCGAACGTTTACCGCAACATAGTGCTGAGAACGGTCTGCCTCTGTCAAGTGCTAAATATCGACGTTCTAGAAGTCAACGTGTCACATGGCGGCCTATATCGTCGAGTGACTCGTGGAAACAAATAAACGACATGGCCGTCAGCTACCAGTAGCTTGGTTACTTTCAAGGCCGTAAGTCAACTTGGGGAACATGTGTAGATGCTGATAATGCAGTTCTGTGTCAAATCCCCTTGTGCTTTGGTGAGAGGTCAAACCATCACCACACACAATCTGACTGTCGAAACTAGGCCGGTCACAGATAATTTAGCCACGCCAGTGTGCACTTGCCTCCAATCTGGATCCCCACACACCAAACGAAATTGAAGCATTTTGGCCACATGCACAGCATGCAGTGTATAACTATGAGGGTATTCGTTCGTGTGGCACCATCACTTGCTCAGCTGCCAAACACTGCGGCTCTATGAGATCACGGGGACTCATCGACGCTCACCGGAATATTCCACCCAACAATGAGTACAACGCGGCCAGCAAAGCTACTCACTCGAATGCAGTCCCGGAAGCAACTATGAGAGGATCGCCAGACCCGATGGACACAACACATTATCAAGGCGGAACAAGCTGCTGCTGCTGCTATTGCTACCGGGAACTCTCAAAAGCTTTCCCATCTCAACCAAGCAACTGGCAGTGAGAAGCCAGGTGTGAGCGAGGGAATCTGCGGAGCCAGTGGTGAGCCTATGTCTAACCTGCAACAACGCCTAGGACTCTAGGTTAAGCACTTCCAACAGTAGTCCAACTGGCCACCAGCGCCAGTGACAACGTCCACGGGCTTCGACTGTGCTCAATGGTCTGTCGGCGACTGTCCGCCCTCCGAAACAGAAGCTTCTCCCGAAATCAAGCCCCCGAAACGCCACAAAGCAGCCGGCCCACACTAACCCACTCCTACCCCTTTTGTAGATGGAGGCCCAACCTCAGGTAGAGAGCTAACGGCTCTGTTCCAGAAACAATGGATCGGTGATGTCACCCTAAATGACTGGGTTCTAGTTACCATCACCGCTACAGTTTCAAAAACGGTTCACACACTTCCAGCTCAGATCATCCAGGAATTAGCCTGATTCTTACTGCCCCCAAATTTGCCCGTAGCCAGTGTACTCCACAGACTAGACGAAACGCGCGAACAGCATATATCCATGAGAACCAAGCCAGGTTTCTCCCTGGTCGTGGCCGGATTGATCACATCTTCACAATTCACCAGACGCCAGAACTCCGCCACTCATACGGAGGACCGACAACTCTTGTATTTTCAAGTTGACCATCACTCACATTCGATCGCAGCCTACGCATNAACGAGTACGAGAACACTGTATTTTGCGGGACAGGTGCGCACACTGATTAGGTTGTTTATGTTTCTCCAGTCGTGTACGGTGTTCAAGATACGGTGTACAGACCAACTAAGCCGCGAGGAACAAACAGGCTTGTGTGGATATCGCAAAATCAAAGAATCAGTGATGCTTCACAAAGAGTACTCAGGCAATCGATACCAAGATCCGTGGAAGAATAGTGGGAAAAAAACCCACGCGCTGTTCATTTCCGATCTGAGCAATCTATAACTATTTTTTCACCAATAGCGTACATATCTATGCAAGTTAAAAATAACTAAACACTTACTGACGTTCTGGATGGAGTAAAGCGCACACTTATTATCCTGAAACATACGTCGAAGTTGATTGTAGGCCTCCAGTTGACACCCGGGAGCCCAACGCCATCCTATACAGAAAAACGATAGAAAATATGGAGTAAGATGTATACAGCTGAGCAATCGGGAAAAAACCAGCCTATCGCTGTGCACCTTCGTACGACTCGGAGTAGAATAAACAAGTTGTTAAACAATAACCGACCTCCAGCCGGGTCGTGAACTGCGACCCACGTAAACGATCACGAACCCTACGAAGCTGCCAGAGCGGAAATTTTTTCCAGGCGATAACGCCCAGCTTTCAGTTGAAACACCAGTATACACAAGCAATTAGTCCGGTCACAACCGGTGGGCAGAACGTATAGTAACGAGTCGCCGGGGCGAAATTCATAGGGAAAGTTTCGTGGCGGGAGGGCACGTGGGTCCGTCACCGCAATGGGCTCCAGCTATGTCACGGTATCGACAAAAAAATCCGTGACGATCAAGGAAATATACCGTTTTACTTACTACTGGACACGTTCGAGCAACCGATGAGGCAATCCTACCCGAAGCACTGATCTAGCCTGTGTCAGCCGCTGAGAAAATTCCTCTTCTCAGACGTCGGACCGGTAGACGAAACCGACCACCGACTTTAATTCAAGTTGATCCGAAGATCTACTGACATTCGTCGTGAGTGAGTTATCGGGGGGGGGGTCTAAATCAACATCATCACCATAGACAACAATAGACCAGTGGCTCTCACAGATGCCTAATTATCACACGACCTTGAAAAAAGAATAGCTACGTACATATTCAACCAATCAATATCAAGCTTTCAATTACAGTTCGGTTGTTTGTCTACAAGGCCTAAAACATTATCCTTTTAACGAACTTTCTAGGTTCATGTATATATGATTCCCCCTTGCCCACGAACGTTCTCAAACTTTCGTCAATATTTTTGGCATTCCGCCTACAATCTCGCATCCTGATTGGTGCTTCGTTGACACTTTTTTGCTTCTGATTGGCCCACTTTTGGTCTTGCTTTCTTACTGGTCACAAACCCTATTAATACGGATGAATTTGTGACTACTCTTGTCCTCGGATCGAGTGATGTGATGGAGCTCGGTTGAGGATTGTTCTTCATTGTTTTTGTGCGTTAGCTTTGGGTGATTGGGATAGCTGGGAAATTCTGGGTTGATCGTGTGCACTTCTGTCTTCTGTCATTCACTGTTAATTACCCATTGTTCCGTTACCCGTTCTAGTCAATCGACACGTTCGTAGGCCGTTTATCTAATTATAGTAAAATTCGCTGTATCGTAAGTTTTTTTCCCGATTAAGACTCAGGGCTATCCTGCTAGGTAGGCGCATTGTCTAACACGGAACGAAAGCAGTCAGTGGCGCTGGTTTTATGCTACCCCACTTGTGATCTCAACTGTTTCAGTAACCATTCAATGCTCTTATCCTCCCGTTGTCACAATGTATACCACTTCAAGTTTAGGGTATATGTGTATACAAAGTCTGAAGAACAAAGTGAGTAGTAGATTTACTCTCAGGTGCATATATGAATGTACTGCCCATAAAGTAAAAACCCAAAAGTTGGTGGACTGAAAATCATAATTCGCATTAGCTCCCCCGTGACACAAGTTAGAGAGGAAGGTTGATAACCAGGACAACAAAACATGTGAGTGAAATTTGGGACATATCGATACAAATAGGCAATCCTAGCGATCAAGGGCGATCGCCCCCCTACGTCAATATAAGGTACGATGTTTACTGTCATGTGGTCAGGTGAGTCACACGAAGAGGGTTAGCTATTGTTAGGTTGACCAGATATAGAAAGGTTCATTCGAGACAGTAGAGTGACAAAGACCAATTCGCAACTATCGGTTTGGTTCTTGGCATTGTGGTATAGTGATGTGTTATTATTGGTCAAAAATATCTTAGACCGTCACATGACCGTAGCAAACAACCAACCGGTCTATCATGCTTGCTGTCTGTTTAACTATGTTCTAATTAGGGTTAGCAGGACAAGCTGGAACAGACTTGTGGTGACAAATAGCTGGCAGCACATGCTTTCAACTTTGAGTCGTGTCACTTGTGTTAAGGCTTGAGTTTCCAAGAGATTGTCAAAGGAACCGCCACAAGTTTGAGTAAAACAGCAAGTCCGCTGCAACTCACAACGGCAACAACACGATTTTTTAAATGTGAGAATACAGGTTTTATTTCTGCCAGCTCTGAACACTCCTGTCACCTGGATTCGAGCAAACTGATAGTACTTCCTCTGTGTGACCTGGAATGTCGCATGGGAAACATGTTGAAAGTCACAACCTGAACATATGATCGAAATGAGGGAATGGTATAGAACCGGAGGAAAAATACGGTGATAGGAAACGCACTTTCACCCAAACGAACTCGCGTGATGGCTTCAGCAAGCATCATTTGTCCACATCGATGCATACATCCCCAACCGGCATCCGACATCAGACCATTTGGCACGACAATTGGAGAGAAACCTTTGCGATAAGTCATCCAAAACAATGAACGTAAATGATCCGCAATTGCGTCCCGATCTGGTAAGGTTTAAAAAGAAATCGTAGTAAACTGAGTAAGCACGCCACTCTAGCAGTATAGTGCTTAATCCATCACAACCACACTATCAAATTTACGAGTAGATCGAGTTCTACGGAAAGCATATGAAGTTGAAAGACCGGTACTATTAGGTAGGCATTCCAAAACCAACCCTAATGTATGTTTTAACTATATTCAACTAAAACAATTCTGCGATCCGAAGCCCGGAATGTGACAAGTGTTGAATAGGGTAGGAAACTAACTGACAAACAGAAGGCCGTTTGTAGCAGGTAATAAATTTGTTATTACGGCTATTTATCTCCGACCCAATGGAGAATGCAGATCACGGTGGACGCTAATGGCACTTACCGGAACTGTGCGGAAACGCAGGTTGTCTCAAGATCTCGAAGGGCATTATAATTTACAATGTAAGATGACGTGAGTGGTTTGTGCTCGATGGCCAAAGCGAACAAAAAAAACAGTATAAATAACTCCAAGGTGAGTTATTAGCTGTAATGTTCAGCATCTGTGGTTTAAGTGGTAGAGTGAGTGGTAGAGGTTCAAAACGCTGTTTCGTTGAAATTCATTGAAATGGTTTACAGACAGGCATTTCAACGATGAGGGAGATCGACGGAGTAGAAAGTAAGGCCGCTGCGATCCGCATATTACTCATACCAGACATGGAAGCATCTCTGGAGGGATTACGTCCATATGTGTTCAGACCTGTCGAAAATATAGAGGCAACATCATGGCTGGTTTGTATGTACAATCTCCTGAGAAAGTCCTCTGCCCATAAACTGGAAATGAAATTTATATACCTTTATGTATATGAGGGACGAAGGTCATTAAAAACTGTTGGCCCGCCAGCTTGACAACTGTTCTAAGAACAGTGCTCAAAAGATTCCGAGAGATGAGATAGTTAAGCAGCAGCTGACGCATCCCAAGTTAAGTGGTAACTAACTTGTTTCCCTTTGGCGACGATTACGTGATGACTCGATGAGATCATGGACAGATTAGGTAAAGGCGAGAAAGTTGAAACGTGTAACTTGAATTTTCACACAACATTCGACTCAGAAAACATTGGGTTTTGTTCCGTAACCACATAATTGATAAGTTGCCTACCCGAATCTTAAACTCAGTCACCGTCTCGCTCTTGCGCAGTAGGAGTTTGACGGCTGAGTGCCCGGAGAAGCACATGTAGGAATCGGTGATGCGGCCGCCACTTTTGTTTAATTGTTGTAAACGATCTCTACCTGGGTAACCCGAATTACCCAACATCTGGTGTGTGGAGGTGATTTAAAAATCGTCGAGAACCTATCAAAATGCTAAGCACAAGAAATCAACAGGCCTGTTTGTTGGACAGTCGTTTAGGAGCTTCCGCTCAATGTTACTAAATGTAATCAGCTTGTACTAACAGAAATAAGTAACTATACACAATGCCTTAAGCAACCAGGTGAAACCCGTAGGGTAGGGATGAGAGAAACCGCTTGATCTTTTGCGCGATTGAACCTGTATTAAGTGGCAGATGTGCCGTTCGATACTTAGAACTAAAGCCGAAGCATGGCTATAGACTGATTATATGATGAGCAAACAGCGCAGGTAACCAAAATGGTACTATTAAAACTGATGCAAACAGTGCACTCTAGAACCTCTCGGGATATACTATATTTACATAAAACGTTCATCGAACCACACTTGCATCCAGACCTGGCTGCCTGCCTTGAAAAAGACTCGTTCATTCGGGGAGTGCAGAAGCCGAAGCGGAAGTAAACAGATGTGTTACAAGTGCTCATTTATAAGGACAGAATTAACGGTCAAGATCGATTTTCTCCGCCTCTTAAAGGATATACAGGATACTTAGTCAAAACGTTCACAATCAGACGTAAACACTGATACTGAGGTCGGGAGATTCTGTATCAAAATAACTTTCGCCGCACGTGGAAGATATGAGCTAAAGTTGGACAAGGCGATAACATGCCTTTGGACAAATTTCCTTCACAAGGCAGTAAATGCCCGGAGAAAACTAACGGAACAGGTCTTGAACGTTACCTCTATTACGAATTTCAAGAGATCGTATAGTGCAAGCTGGAAGGCGGAATTTATGGACGCCTAAACACAATCATAGTTTATCCAGTCGGAAGTAAACTAGTGCTGGCATTTCTGGTTTTCCCATTTTAAACCTTTTTCCGAGCATCCTCCGTTTTGAAACATTTTACTCTGATACGCAATTACTCCTTTGAACCTCTCCGGTTCTCAACAGCAAACTTGCACCCACTATCCTTCAAGTCACAAGCACCACGTAGTGCTTCTTGCGTTCGATAATTAAAGGAGAATAAGTGAAGAATAATTGGAAGAGGGACTGGCTTAAGGGTTTTGTATCGGAGGACACTACCATGAAACCAAAGGAGCATTGTTTGCGTGCGTGATTCCGAGCTTCTCTGGTGTAAACAGGTTATTTTGAAGAATTTTATTGCAACCGATCTGAACATCCTTCTTTCACATATGTGAACAATCACGTAGGTCCTATTCATAAATCAGACGAGAGCCATTCGCACGCAAGCTAACAACCGATAAGGCTAACAAGCATCCCATGCAGGACGCCAAAACGTACACTCAAGGATGTGTAGTATTAGAACATATATGAACCGATAAAAGTTTCACATTAGTTCAGCACGGGTTCTTATTGAAATCGACACCGACACTTTTCAAACTGACTTTGATGCGTCCGAATAGTGGTTAGAAAAGCGATGAAATTCTAATAAAGACGACAAGCGTGTCTTAGTAGAAATTCTATAAGCGTATTCGTCATACACAGTGCTTAAAAGGTTGTAGTTGATGCCAACGTGGATATCAAGAAAGATACAAGAAGCCATCTAACGCACAACCTCCACTTCTCTTATGATGGTGAGAAAAAACAGCCACGTAGTGCTCATTATGAGAAAAATGGACGTTTACGTGTGTAGACAGCGAAGACACATGAATCCTTTAGGAAGTCTATCCAGTCATGGGTTGGATACGCGACTTGGTGATGTTTGCCAACCTTTAAAAACGTATGCATGCGTCAGAATATGCTCAAGAAGCTGCGATAGAAACAGCATTAGTTAGTTGGAAAGTTACTCACAGATCTCGATTTGAAACTCCGAATGTGTACCCACTAGAGTACCAATGGCTTAAAGAAGGTCTGTTTTTTGTCACTTCCCCCGCTCTTTCTAAATGACTTGAAGAAATACTCCAGTTTTGCCAGGTAAAACGGCCTGCAGAGTGAAGATAAAAGTTTAAGCAACTTAAGGTTCCGAATGCCAAATGAGCCTCGGTCAATCGAATAGTGGAACTGTCCGAAATATCGATAATTAGCTCCCAAAACTACCTTCATAGTGATAGGGAAGGTGTGGGAGAAGGTCGGGATTAAGTATTGATAAAACGCGATTATCGCGTATAACGTTTACCAAGGTGAATGAGCACACTATAGAAGTGAAAGCTACTGTCTCTACCTTAGACAGTGTCTTGACAATACCTGTTGAAAATGCAACCCGGCGGCGCCTTCAAATTCGGCTGCGCCGTTACCTCCTTCTTGATTTCTTTGCATATCTACCCACCAGCAGGTTTCACGTCTAAACCCACTTTTGATACGTGTAATCTTATCCATCGTTCCACAAAGGCATGCGTAATTCCTCCTTGGCTGTATTGTTATCCGGTCATTTTCCCCATCCTCAAAACAAACATCTTCAACCTTTCTCGAAATCCACGAGACCTTCGGCGAACTGTGGTAGTATGTCTCGTTGTAGCCTCATAGGTTAAAACACGCAAGTCGAATATCTCCAAGGTTTTTCCGGACTCCATTCATTCCGACCTTTCTAAATGTGTACTTACATCCTTAACTTTGTTCCATTTCAAATCTATATGTGAGCACATCCGTGTGTACGGTTCATCTGCTATCCCTTACCTAGCACGCTTCCTTATTAACCCCGACGATTTTGCGAAGTAATTGACCGTAAAGTTGAAGCAATAATCACACCTAATATTCCATCCACCGAAGAGGTGGCTGTGTAAATGCTGAATACTCATCACTCAATATGTAAAAAGCAAGTTATTGGTCTGACTAATGAAACTTCCAGGATCCAACTGACCCTTCGTGTATGTGAGCTGGCAACCTGTTGTCGCACAGAATTTATACTCAGAACCCCATGAGGAATGAGGGTTCCAATGCGCTGATTTACAGTGCATTTGTTGCACCCCATCCCCTCAGTTTCACGGTATGCTTCTGGTAAAGCGCTTTCACTCATCGTTGTATGCCACTGAAGAACCCAGAGGTAATTCTTCTCACAACATCTGGGAAAGCATCAACGAGCTAGGATTTACGAACTACGTATAAGCTATCTAATTCCGTGCTTTCAAACGGCCTACCATCTTAGGTTTCTTCTCGGTAACCGAACCAATAGGAGCGGACGGTACATCGGTTCTGAACAACAGACTTGCCATCAAGGTCAGCTAAACAAAAGCGACGTCATTCAATCGCAAGAAGCCACAACAGGTCAGTTTCAAGCTAATGAAGTAAAAGCATCGTTTAGTTCGGTGTATCAAAACTGGCAATGACTTTCTAGTGGACGAACAATAGTCAACGATGAAAGCCATCATACAAGAACACATTCAGCACGTGATGACGATGCTTACATGTAAACCTTGATTAGTTGGAATTCAGATCTACCGACGTTTTCATGAGGCTGTCGGGTACAACCGACATTCAAACGTTAAGGTACAACCGATACATAACAGAGCTGTGTCCAAACCCAAAAGAGATGCTTACTGCAGGTGCATCAATATAAACGAACTTTCCAAACGTGGTTGACAGAACGGTGTAGAGAACACTCGAAGTAGATGCGCCGTCTCATATCGGCCCATGCCAAATCTAGACCGGGAACTATCGATATCAAAACCGGGATACCTTCAAACAATGCGAAATATGTGAATGACTCAGGAGAATATGACCACCAGTATTACGGAGAAAGCCGATTTTTCTACACTAGGTGGTCTAAAGTCAAGTGAATCTTGCTGAGTGCAAAAAATGTGTCCACAGTGAAGCAGGATTATTATGAGAATCCTTCGTGAGCAAAACGTCCGATATGGATAACGTTGGCAACTGGGTATTAGGACGAAGTACGGAGAAGCTGTGCGGTTCTAGACATTCGAGCAGGCAGATAACAATTAGTTAACAAAACACACCCTTCCGGAACCGATGGAGAGAATTGAAAATGACTGGGAGACCATCTTAACGGCTGGCCTCACGAGGTTTGGTTCAAAGAGAACTCGCAGTTTCTGATGGTTGGGAACAGCGGTGGTGCTGTTGTTTGTAGCTCGGGTTGATGGTTTTGGTATTGATATGTTCGCCGAGCTTGGCATTTAGGTTGCAAACGTTTCATCACCAGGCGAGGTGACATCATCAGTGCGTAAGTGTTTCAGCGTATATTTTAAATATATACGCTGAAACACTTACGCACTGATGTTGTCACCTCGCCTGGTGATGAAACGTTTGCAACCTAAATGCCAAGCTCGGCGAACATATCAATACCAGAACTCGCAGTGACCAGACTCTCAAAATCTATCCTTGATCTGCTGTTATTCACGTCTCTCATAAATGAGATACCGGGAACCAACCATCCCCTAATTATTCATGCCGATTATTAAAAAGCCTGGCAAATCAACAGTTCTCTAAGAGGCGTACTGGCATTGCAACGGGATCCGGCCGATCGAATGTCTGGGCTTCCAAAAGCAGACTTGCTTTTAATGCGAGGGAAATGTCACTATTCAGCTAGGCCACGACACAAACTTTCCCATATTTTCAGTGCAGGACGTTCGCTCCGAGCAGAGACAGAAGAGCGCATAGGTAAAATAACGTCGAACTACGTAAATTCGTCGACTAAACGAAACAATCCGGTGAGGCGTGCAGGAGAATGGGTAGGGATCTCACAACAGTTGCTGTAATATGATCCCGATGTTTCGTTCACTCCACCCAGGAAACCAACACTCAGGTGACTGTTTGATAAAGACGGGAATTGACCGTTGAAAGTTAATGTGCCTTTCACTCTCAGCTTACTGTGCAACCACATTTTACGCCTGAGTAACCGGAAATGAGATAATAGTATCGTACGAAACAACGATGATGTAGCTTGACTAAAGATCCCGGCAGTAACAACACGGTTCCCTTCGCTCTTTCCAAGGTCGTAAGTCAACCTAGGGAACATGTGTAAATGCTGATCATCATCATCATCATATCATAATAGACAGCAATACATCAGTGGTTCACACCAATGCTTAACTGCCACACAACCATGAAGAAACAGCAAACCCTATATAGAAAGAGAGAACGGAAAAGAAGGGGACGGAAAGGGACCTTACTACTGAAAATGACAACGTCCATATTCAAACATTCAGCATCAAGGTGCCTACACCTTGCAAACAACACAACCGAGCTGCAAGTGAGAGTAAGGCGTCATCAGCGAGACAGCTTCCTTACGGCTTTCACTGCCACG
>QNGE01002289.1:19249-40343 GCA_008508345.1 Paragonimus westermani | reverse complement strand
ATTATCAATCAGTTGCATTTTACTGCTTCCGCTTTGGTCACCTGACTGACTGTTTCAAATATTTCTAGATTGGTTTCGCCTAGCTGCTTGCCCCTTAACTATATAAAGTGTATGTTAATTTCGCAAAAGTAACCGATGAGATGCGAACGAAATGTCATTGCGCAAGACATCTTACATGCTACTATTGGCTTTTTTAAAATTCATCGATGGGAACCATTATCTTCGGAATGTCTGGTAAGGTCACAAATCGCATAACAAACGCCTAGATCGCAGTCGTTCCGTGAAAAGTTCAGTGTGCAGTACCATTGTAAGGGCAGTCCTATTACACAATTCCGAAAACTGGTCCATTCACTCAGGAGGATGTTCACAAGGTATCCGTTTTCAAACATCGATTTCTCCGAAGCATTAACGGCGTTTGGTGGGAACACCGTGTCTGCAATGACGAAGTTTACCGACGTGTCTTCAGAACGGATAAAATTTGTCGGACCTTGAGCTTTGTGGGCTTGACCACACTCGACAGCTGCCAACCCACCACCTGTCACATCGTGCCTTGTTTGCCTGTAGTGAATTAGGTTGGAAGCGGCAGCCCGGTGGTCAGTGCATCACTTCGGTTCGAGGGTATGATGGCGCTCCCGGTTTTCTGGCTGGGGTCTGAAGGACAATGAGCAACTTCGGTCGAGGACTTTGTCTGATATGGAGGAAAATAGAAATCAATGACGTTCATGTTGCGAGTCTGTGTATAGCTGTAACCTTTTCTTCTTTATCTCCAACATTTGTTCCCACCTTCACCTTACATGAAGCTTTCTCCTCCCGTTGTGGTACGTTTGTCACTCCTTGTGGTTTTCACGTTCTATGTATATACGCCGTTCGCCTGTGCTGTATGTGCACTTCTAGGCCTGCTGTAGGGAGCCTGATACAAACTCAGTGTTATTTTCTTCAGTGGAGTAATTGATGGCACATATCGTAAACTTGTACTTTCTTAACGACTCCTTTGTTGTTCTAATCGTTAGGATAATTCTTTCTGCATTTTTTGGATTGCTGGTTGAAATATTCGAAGGTTCTTTATAGTACCCGCTTGGTGGGTTTTTGAGTGGCGCCGAGTGGGCGTGCACTCTATTAACGCTCTCCTCTTGAATGCTGCTGTTGATCACAGACCAGGCTAGAAGTACATATATTTTCAAACGAAGTCGCAAATGTTATTTGTTTGCAAATATCGCGTTCACTTAATTCGAAACCCATTGGTACCGGCGTTTCATTGCGCTTCAGGAGAGGCGCCCTAAGCGGTCAGTGAACGAGGGTCACATGGGTACTTCGTATGGATAACAAGTTTTGCTCACTCGCCAATCCATTACTGATTCATCAAAATGCAGTGTTGCGCTAATTTTATCAATAATGTCTTCTCACAAAGCTGATATTCGTGAGACCGGATGAAAACTGAAATGGCCCCAGTAACCTAGGTATCCAGCCACGCACACAGGTACATATCACTGAACCATAAAAGAGTACAAACAACCAGAAATCTACTCTCACTTGTTTAATAGATCAGACTTGAGCCCGCATGATGCAAAAAAAAACAAAAGTCCACTAACGCAGAATCAGGTTAAGAAAGATAGGTAGAACGGAGTTAATGAAATCAATGACTCACCTTTTAATGAATAGTACTGAGTTCCAAGAACGTAAACAGGTTTATCAACATTAGGAAGGTATGGGTGATCCGGTGGGAAATTGGCGTATGTGAAAATAGCTAACTCGATTAGAAGAAACTACGTAAAAACCATACCTTCCCATTGATTTTCCATTATAAAAAATCGCGCATTCTAATCAATAGATCGATGGACTGTTTGCAGAAGTTGGAAACAGCAGTTTTTCAAATTTTGGTATCTCGGTGCGTGGAATAACAAGAATGAGTGCGACAATGCTAAAATGTATAAAAAAAATGAGCACCGCATTTGAACTAAGACAGAAAACGATGATCAGGACGGGTTTCAAAATTGAGAACAGAGGTAACAGACGTGAACTACACATGAGTGTTCCATGCCTTAGAAACAAGCAGCGTGAAGACGTCACCTACATCATCATAACAGTCACGAGCCTGACCAGGAGGTACTGTGGCGCGGGTCGCCGCTCATCGCAACAATGGCGAAAACCTAGAGTGTGGTGCAGAAAAGAAGTCGAAATGTGTAATGGGTTAATAGTGTTGCTGCAGAGAGAACGATAACTTCTGAAGCTCCCCGGTCTTTCATGTCGCGGAACGGGGTTGACTTGACGTCGCCTACATTTCAGTGGAGTAATTTGTGCCTCAAGTTTGACAGGATGGCCCCTCAGGCAGCTTATTCTTGTAGTATCTGTAAGAATCATCCACCCTGGATCAAGAGGTGAGTCACCAAGACAATTACTAGCGCGACTGTAACACATCTTGTCGAATCGCACAATACCGACAATTCAGCCTCTTTTTTGTCCGCTTTATCGAGTTACCAGCAGACAATCAGAAGCCGTGGGATGCCAAATTTTGGCGGCAGCTCAGACGATCGGAATCCGATTGAACAGCGCACCCTTGTGCACACAAAAGCGCTTTATTCGGACCTTGTTGTTGTTGTTGTTGTTGTTGTTATGGCTCACCACCCATGCCATGAACGACCAAACTGCCACGGTTCCAGTCGCGTCATAATTGTGGCGCAATTGTATTAAAACGTTGCTTCCATGTGCAAATATGAAGTGGTTGACCCCAACTTCACTTGTTACTTGTTTCTTCCGCTTCGTCCCGGCAAAACTTTCATATAAACCCTATCTAGCCTAATGAATAAACAAGGACGGGCTTGTTTCCCCGAGGACTACTTCGGGAATTTTTAACCGTTTAGAACTGACGTGTACGAATGTTCGGAAGATTATCTGATCAAGAGGGTGAGCACCAAGTCGTCATTAAGTTAGAAGAACGTTAATGAAATGTACAGGTCCGTAAGACGTACACCGTAGGACCTAGTTTTCAATCTACGGACGGCTTTGGTAACGCATAACTTAGCATTCCCTAAAGTTGAATTCAAACCCACTCGTCTAAGACCAGTCGGACAAGATGTTCAGTTCATTTTGTAAAATAAAATGGGTAACTGGTGTGTCCAATGAAAGTCGAATACTAAAAACAACCACAACCAGCGAGAGACAGGCCAACAGGCCGCTCTCACACGAACGTTAGACTCGTCGGATGTTGATGTCTGATGCATTTCGGGGACTTAGACCCAAAACAGTAGTCAGCCTATGGAACTGACAGCTTCCGCACTGTCTCCCCGATACTCGTTATACGCCTCGGCTGACTCCACGGCAGCCGCTATCGGTCAGGCTGGAGTATGCACAATCTTTGGCACAGTAGCCATGGCCGCACAGGTAGATATGATTCCCATTGGCGGCAGACTGTACCGTCCAGTTGACAGGTTCCATCAAGGCAACCTTCAGACGCAGTCTTCAGAAAACTTTTCACTGCATATGTTCGTGCTTCAAGTGACTATAATGATGGCAGTGCCAAGGAAGTATTTTATCTGGAGCTGGCCGCTTTCCTTTGGTGGACATACGGATCCGATTTAGTCATTCTGGTCCGAGATACGAACGCCCACGTCGGTCAAGTTGACCAGGCGGAGTCTGGTTTAGGTAACAGGCTTGAGATAGCACCACATCATTCCGATAATGTTGGATTGCTGCTGCAACTATACATTGAGCACAAGCTAATTTTGGCCAGCACTAGCTTTAGACATCGTGCGCGTCACTGTTATACTTGACGTCCCCCTCCTCCAAATAAGGTCTGGTGTCAGACAGACCACGTGGCTGTTAGTTATCAGTGGTGATTTTCCAATCAAGACTTTCGTTCCTATTCGAGCGCATACTTGAATTCAGATTATGCGCTTGTAGTCTGCCGATTTGATCTTACTCTTGTTGGCTAACGAGTCTACCAGCAGCAACGGCTGGCTGTTGAAAAAACGGCTATGCCGTCAGTAAAACATAAGTTCCAAACTAGCCCAGAAAGGAGGCTTAGCACTTTTCATTCAGAAGATCCTAATATCTGTGGCGTGCGACATGGTCGTTCGCGAAATTAAACAAGCATTAGATCCCATAAAAATCCCCGGAACTGCTAGATGCCAGACAAAACATTTCCCCTGGCAATTCACATAACAAATTTATGAGAGATACCCGTAGGAAGCTGAGGCATAACCTGATCGCCCATTGTGAGGCTTGGCTAGTGGAAAAAAGTTAAGGAAATGAAGACTGCTTTTGCTTCAGTGAACGTCGGCAGGCTCTTCAAACTTCTCTATGTTACTAGTTCAAGGCGACCGTCTGTCAACGAAGCTATCAGCAAGACGGATGGCATCACAATCCAGAAGGTTGGAAAGTCAGGTGGAGCACTCTGATGCTCAACCGAACTGGCTTGTTGCTTCCGTTATATTACTGCTAGAAACTTGCGATGTGATCTCATGCCGCCGCTTTCCAAAGGTAAGGAGGCGTTAGTAGGGACCCTGGTGTTGAGATTAACGGATAATGATTCTCATATTCAGGAAGGAGGTCCAGGACTGTTGCGAAAACCATTGGAGAATTAGTTAGACTCGTCATTACTAGGGTCCTCGCAACCACCAAAATTCGTCGACTCACTGCATCTTGGGAGACAAACATTAGGGAAGGATAGGCAGAGTCTCGTCCTGGGCGAGGATGTAGTGATCAGATTTTTACTCATCACCGAGTTCTGGAGCAGCGTCATGTGTACCACCGGCCAACAATTACCGCGTTTCTCTACTGTAAAGATGCTTTCGATTCGGTGGATGGATCCATACTTTTAGAGTTGTTTAAACAAGTATGTCAGCATACTGTCGGTGCTTTATTCCAATACTTCAGCTAGGGTTAGGGTTTAAGATTAACTGCCTGGCATTCTCAGCACTATGAGCGGCATACGCCAAGGCTGTCTAACTTCATTATTTTTGTGCATTTTTGTCATAGACGAAATAATGAAGGACTGTCTGCGACACTCAAAAGATGCAAGCGTGGACCTGTTACCTGATGGGATCCTGACTGGTCTTGATTGTACTAATGACAAGATATTGCTATTTGACCATTTTGAAGCAGCACAAATAGTGCTGGACGCTATTTCGCGTTCTGCTAGGTACTTCTGAATGCGTTTCTCAGTCTCGAAGTGCAAAGTGCCTCTGAAAGTTCGTCGTGATTACGTAGATTTAATGTTAGATAATGAAGTCATGGACAGATTTGTGTACTTGGGAAGCTGGATCAGCGGCGATAGATGTGCAGGGAATGAAATAGAAGCGCGAATCTCTAAGGCCAGGACAGTATCGGCCAACCTGAGGCACCTTTGGCGACAGAGGGGTATCACTCTGAGGCTTCTGGATCGTGTACGTAAGGCGACAGTGAGGGCTGTACTAGTTTACGGCAAAGAAAAATGGCCCGCTCAGCGTAGAAGACGTGAACCTACCTGAGGTATTTGGCCACCGATGTCTGCGTTCCATCCCTCGTACAGGGTGACACTAACGAGAGGTTAAGAAGCAGGTACTTGGCCGATTGGTAAACGAATTCTCCTGTTCAACCTTTACATTTGCATAAGCTTATTCGGTCAGACCATATACCAAGGATGCCAGCCATTCGTCTGTCACACTAAGCACTATTTGTCGACTCTGAGGCAAAGACTATGTTGACTGTAAGCTACTTACGTCTGGGTAAGCTTGAACTGCACTCAGGTATAACGCTTATTGCGAACGAGGTTTTGGTAATATCGGCGTACATCATGGGACGGATCATTACTCTCTATACTCCTTAGTGAAACGAATAAGCTGATCGCTGTGTCACTAGTGACTTTGATGTATTATCAAAATACTTCTACGAGGGGTGGAGGGTCTTACAAAGTAGACGCTCGTTGTCATATTTTGTTCCTACACCGTATCCTCTCCTTCCTTATCCAACTGATTCCCCCAAATATATCGTTATTCTAATCGACCCTTCCGTTCGTTACATTACAGACCACATGCTACGTTTTCTGGTTGATTAAAGACTTCCTATCCGGCGTTGTCTTTTCACTCTCTCGGTTATTCTTATCGGAACTATTCGTTACAATTTAATCAACCAGAAAATAATGGATCGCCTCCTACGACCGGATCGATTTGACGCTGCTCCAAATACTATGGACAGTGGTGACGTCTGGGAACATTGGTTATACTTTTTCCAATTTTCTCGAATTGATTGCCTCTCATACCCCTGACAAGCTGAAAACACATATTTTGTGTCCCCCGCCGTGTACAAATTCATCTCTCACTGTACCGATTATGATTCTGCTATCACCACTCTCTCTACATACAACAAAAAAAAATTTTTGCACGCCACCTTTTAACAACTTGTAAACAAACTCCCAATGAAACTCTTGACCAGTTTATGCAAAAACTCCGCAATCTTGCTCAAGATTGCAATTTCAAAGCTGTCAGCGCAGAGAAAAATCAAGAGGACGCCATCCGCGATGCGTTCATAAGTGGACTCTTATCCAACTCCATTCGCCAAAGATTGCTCGAACACAAACCTTAGACGCGAAAACCGCTCACGACCAAGCGAAAGCTTTATACCTAGCCCAGCAACGAGCGCATTCGTTCGCCCAATCTCAGTTTCCGATTTACAATACAGCTGCTACCGACACCTCACAACAAACTGCCAAGAAATCCAACAGTCACTGCGAAATTACACTAGCTGCAGCCCGAACTAACTGTTTCTTCTGTGGCTATGACCGACACCCACGCCACAAATGCCCAGCCAGAGATTCGGTCTGCAAATCATGCGGAAAACGGGGCCACTACCAAAAGGTTTGCCGCTCGGCTACACATTCGAAACACACGGCATCAATTTCTCCGTTCCTCACCTCCTCTGTCATCTCGGTTGCAGCTCCAAGCAGCCTTACCAAGGCTATCACTGAAGTGGTAATCAATGGGATAACCTTACAAGCACTGGTTGACACAGGGAGCTCAGAAAGCTATGTTTCTGAAGCGGTCATACTCCGAAATCAATGGACCAGACTGCCATCAAGCAACCAAATTGTCCTGGCTTCCACACAAATAACCAGTAGCACCAAAGGCCACTGTATTGTTTCATTATTCCATAAAGGTACATTTTACACAGATGTTAAATTGTCCATTCTTCCCAATTTGTGCGCTGACGTGTTATTAGGGCATGACTTCCTACAGCGACACAGATCTGTGGAAATATCTTTTCAGGGTATACATCCCCCATTTTCGCTATGTGGTCTAGCTGCTGCTACTCTTCCAACTCCCTCTCTTTTCACTCAGCTCGATCCCTCTTGCCATCCAATCCGTACTAAGTCAAGACGACACAGTCACCACGATGAGGTTTTCATTCAGGCCGAGATCGAAAGAATGTTAAAAGACGGCATCATCGAACCTTCGCGATCACCGTGGCGTGCACAAGTCTTGATCACTACCAACGATCGCCACAAACGTCGCATGGTCGTCGACTATAGCCAGACTATTAATCGATTCACCCACCTGGATGCCTATCCCCTCCCTCGTATCGATGATATGGTAGAAAAAATTTCGCAGTTCTCTGTTTTCAGTACGCTGGACCTCCAGAGCGCTTATCACCAAATCCCCATAAACAAAAGCGAAAGACAATATACCGCATTTGAAGCGTGCAACGGTCTATACCAATTCTGCCGCATACCTTTTGGAGTGACCAATGGTGTTGCATGCTTCCAGCGAGCGATGGACGAGCTGATCCGTCGAGAAACGCTCATGGGAGCCTTTGTCTATGTTGACAATATTACTGTATGCGGGAAAGACGCAGTTGATCACGAAACTAATCTCAGTCGGTTCCTGCAAGTAGCTGATAAATACGGACTGACATTAAATCGAAGCAAATGTGTTTTCGCTGCCAAAGAAATTCGTCTGTTAGGTTACGAAATATCCAAAGGATCCGCGAGGCCAGATCCCGACCGGTTCGAGGCGCTAATCAAGCTGCCTCCACCTGGAAACTTGAAAGCACAGCAAAGAGTGGTAGGAATGTTCTCATACTATTCCCAGTGGTTTTCCCACTTTTCAGATAAAATCCACCCGCTGATTAGCAACAAAAGCTTTCCCTTACCCAACGATGTACTTACTGCCTACGAATCTCTCAAATCCGAACTAGTTCAAGCCTCACTCTTTTCCATCTCCAGAGATATTCCCCTCGTCGTTGAAACGGATGCCTCAGATATAGCCATCTCCGCTACACTAAATCAGAGTGGCCGCCCCGTGGCTTTTTTCTCACGCACTCTCTCTGCAACCGAACGAAATCATTCCGCCGTTGAAAAGGAAGCTTACGCAATTATTGAAGCCATCCGGAAATGGCGACATTACCTGATTGGAACACACTTCAAGCTGCTAACCGATCAACGTTCTGTTGCCTTTATGTATGACACTAAAATTGCCAGTAAGATCAAAAATGACAAAATTCAACGTTGGCGGATCGAACTATCTCAATTCTCTTATGATGTTGTCTATCGCCCTGGTACTGATAATCCCGCGGCCGACAATCTATCTCGAGCCTTTTGTGCATCATCTCTTTCTATCGACTATCTTAAAAAGCTCCATGATTCTCTCTGTCATCCTGGAATTACTCGTTTGTTTCACTTCGTTCGAACAAAGAATTTGCCGTTCTCTCTAGACAATGTCAAATCTGTTCTTCAACAATGTTCTGTGTGTTCCCAATTAAAACCGAAATTCTACACCCCCTCTAATAGTCATTTAATTAAAGCGACACAGCCTTTTGAACGTCTTAGTATTGATTTCAAAGGACCGATTCCCTCTTCCACTCGCAATCACTATATACTAACTGTAATTGACGAATTTTCCCGCTTCCCATTCGCTTTTCCCTGTCCAGATATGTCTGCATCTACCGTCATTACCCGATTAACTGACCTCTTTTCCATGTTTGGAATGCCCTCATTCGTTCACTCCGATCGGGGATCTACGTTTATGTCGCAGGAGTTGAGACAATTCCTTCATGACCGCGGTGTGGCCACCAGCAGAACCACCAGTTACAACCCACAAGGCAACGGCCAAGTTGAAAGACTCAATAGAACACTATGGAAAACTGTTTCTCTCTGCCTGCATTCCAAAGCACTGAACATTGACCAGTGGGAATACGTGCTTCCGGACGCGTTGCACGCCATCAGGTCGTTGCTATGTACTGCTACCAATGCCACTCCTCACGAACGCATGTTTCTACATAATCGGAAATCGTCCGCAGGAACTAGTCTGCCTCAGTGACTCGTTACGCCCGGACCAGTACTATATCGGAAGAATGTCCGGAACTCCAAATACGATCCCTTAGTAGTAGAAGTTGAACTGTTGGAGAGTAACCCCGAATACGCACACATTCGTCTTCCAGATGGCCGTGAGGAAACTGTATCCCTTCGCCAACTGGCTCCTTTCAGAAACACATCTGAACTACCACAGACCATTTTGTCAGACCCCATTCCAAACCCTTCTATTGTCGACACACCCCCCGTCATATCAGACACAATAGAAAATACTGGAATACCAGAAACAAGCGCTGAAGATCTTATCTCCAAGCAGCAAAGAGTTAGACCTTATTCACTTCGAAATCGTGAGGCCTGAACTTGCTTCACAGTTTTGCTATTATCGTTGTTCTAAGATAACACATTTCATACATTGGACATTCAACTCCTAGTAATCCACCTTTACTTTAAATAGTTTTTTTGTGGCGGGGGAGAATGTCATATTTTGTTCCTACACCGTATCCTCTCCTTCCTTATCCAACTGATTCCCCCAAATATATCGTTATTCTAATCGACCCTTCCGTTCGTTACATTACAGACCACATACTACGTTTTCTGGTTGATTAAAGACTTCCTATCCGGCGTTGTCTTTTCACTCTCTCGGTTATTCTTATCGGAACTATTCGTTACACTCGTGCTAGTGTAATCCAATGAAAAATAGCTACGTAATATTGGAGGGTCAACAACTATCCTTCGGGGCTAGAATAAAATCTGACAAAATCGCGGCTCGACCATTGTAACCAATAAGCATTTCAAGGCTGAGGTTCTCCAATACACACACTCGTTAGTGAAATTATATCCAAACTGGACGGTGAAGAACCCTAGCGCCATTTGGTGGGAAAGGGTACATTTTCGAACAACTTTGATTCGATAGTGGAGTTGCGAAATGGTGTTACCGCCGTCCTGACTCAATTGCACTTTGAGTTTTGAAAACATCTTCAAGGTGGTTAAACTTTTCTAGTATTAGAACACTTTTTGAGGCCAAGTTGGCAACCCTTTGTGAAGCGGCCGTTAGGTTACCATCACATACTGTGCTTCTTGTGGGCGGTCTGTACATACGGGTTACGGCAGGGGGCCTGATTGAGCAGACGGATGTGCGCCTAAGTGGACTCGGGTATTAGACCGAACAAAGGGTAGCTCAATTCCACGAGGCTCGTGATTATCAATCATACTCTTTCTAAAAACATCTACGATCGTTCTAGTCACTTCTGCGCCCTTGGTACCTGGCCGGAACCATGTTTCCCTAGGCCATAATCTCAAATCTCTTTTCCCGGATCTTATTTATCAACTCGAAGTGTTGGTTTACATGTAGCTGCAAGCAGTTCGGTTAATTACGAATATTCCAGGTGTCACTATCCGACTGTCATGTATCGCCATCCATAGGTGGATAACCGAAGTAATCAGAGCTGAGGGTTTGGTTAGAATTGAGCTAGAGTCAGCTCAACAAGATTCTGAAAGAGTATGTCATTTAAAGGAATTTCACCGTTTTGATTAACATCTAGTGAGCCACTAACGACTGACTTTAAAGCCAAAATTCAAAGCATTTGTATTCTTGGTTGATTCGGTTATTTTACGGGGCGTTTTGTGAACGTGAATATTCTAGGGTAGGCCCGACTTGTAGCAGTATCAGGCGCTCAAAGCCGTCCCGAACGTATCAAATGTTTGGATATTCGCCCTACTTTACTACATGTAGTTTCGCTTAGTTTACAGCACTCGATTATTGGCGCTGAGTTTTCCACCTCCTTTGGATTCGTGGTGGATGTAAGGAGTCAGAAATTGCTTAACAGCACAACAGCTCTGTGCATACACGGAAAGGCCACAGCGGGTAAATCAATAGGATTACGTTCGGCCTTACTAGACAACAGTTTTATAGCCATGCTTCGACAGCCCGCACACCTCAATAACCCGTCAGGCCTACTGTCACATGTAAAACACATTACCACCAGAGGACCAATTATTGTCGCACCCTCCCGGCGATTACCATCACAGAAGCTCAAAGTCGTTAATGCCGAATTCGAGAATCTTCTGCAACTCGGTATCATTCAGTTCCCAGTAGCCCTTGGGCTTCACCCTTGCATATGATACCTAAAACCACCTGGTGACCGTGTGATTATCACGCCTTAAACATGTAGCGACTTTAATAAAAAATATTTTGATAGTCGCACTTATCTGTACCTTTTCGACGATTTTGGTGTTTTACCCACTTTTGTTTTAGCCAAGCTGTCCATTTTGTAACACCTGTCCCGGGGCGAAAATCACAACTCGCTCCGTGCCTCGCTAGCTTGACGTGTTTCTCTGTAGGCTCTGTTTTACAAGGTCGATACTAACAAACGGGGTCAACGCGCTGATTCTTGGTTTTTCATTGTCGATCGGTAATCGATAGTGAATACTGACTGGGTATTATTTTGTTGAATCAGTTCCAACAAACAACGCCACCGTCCTTGAAAAGTAGCCAGTTCTCTACATTCACGATTTTTCCGTCGGTCTGCATGGTATGATCATTTTCTCAAAGCTTGATTTGGTTCGGACATACCACCAGATTCCCGTAGCCCCAGAAGTAGTGAAGAATGTCATCAACACTCCATCTGTCCACATGCCATTTGGTTTACGAAATACAGCTCAGACCTTTCAGAGGTTCATAGACAAGATCCTCCGTGGTCCACACTTTGTGTTCGTCTATAATGACAACATTCTTGTAGCGACCAAGGACGAACATCAGCACATGTCACACCTCCGTGCAGTTTTCGGACGTTTTGGTCAGTATGGCACAACCCTAAACCCGATGAAATGTTTCCGGACTAAACGGCATAGATTTTTTGGGGCGCCGAATCACTCGTGACGGTATTGAACCCCCAACAAAACAGTCATTGTCCCTAAAGGTTATCCGCCACCACAATCACAGAAAAGCTTACGTCGGTTTTAAGGTATCGTTAAATATTACTGTCCGAAAATCTCGCGGATTTTTTAAAAGAAAACCTCAGGCGTTTTGCTTCACTGTCTCCGGCTAACACTGCATTCTTTGCAGCCAAAGGCGTGTTATCACAAGCGGCAACCCTGCCATACACGAGTAGAGACGAAGATTCGACTCATTTTACAGCCCGATGTATCCCAGTCAGCTATCGCCGCAGTCCGGCAGCAGATCGTGAACGGTCAAATCCAGCGTTTATTGTTTCTCTCCTACGCGCCTTAAAAAGCACAAACGCGCTATAGTGCTGTTGAGAGAGAATCCAACTCCCTCAAAATGCCGATTTATTTGCTTTGAGAAGAATTAACTCACTACTGTCCAGAGTTATATTCATAGTCGGAAGGGCCCTGTGCTACTTCGCTATTCAGGAGCGATCTTAGTCTTTGTGCCAATTCCTGGCACCCCGAATACACGCTCGTTGCTTAATTGGAGCATCACCGTACTGTCTGGATCTTTGCCTGCTCCATCTTATGACCTTGTTTTCTGATTGGTCACAAACCCCTGAAATGTGATTTATTTTGTTACCGTATTGTCCTCGGACTAATTGACATAAAAAGAGCTCTGACTGGAGTTCACTTTCTTTCTACGCTCATGTAATATTCTCGGATGGTTGTGTTGGCCGAGGAGTTACGAAGTTGTTGCGTACACTCCGTAGTCCGTTGTTCATTACCGCTGTAGTGTCCACAGTTCAGTTACGTTTTGCAATTCGTTTTGCATGCTATTATACACACTGTTAACTTCATTAGCACATTTGATTGAAAGCATCACCATGATTTTTCGAATTCGGCTGCCATCAAGATTAAAGCGGGAGTTACCGCCCGTGGATATTTGGGTCGGTGGAGTAATTTAGTTCCGCGTATTTGTTGATCCATAGACGTTGAACGCTCGCCACCCCACGTCACTTGTGGGATTATTCTTCGTTCTCTGACCAAATCTACTTTCTGGCGCTGTCCTTCTCGCGGATTGTGGCTTATCCACTCCAACAGATTTTGACTTTTCTGTCAGTTACGCCTTTATCTGGTAAGTCTTCCTTTTATTTGTACGCATACCCTTTGTACACATCCGTTGCCGTTACAACTTCTCTTGATAGTACCATATGTTGGCTATTCTCATCATTTGTTTGGGTAGGTCACTGCACCACTGACTGCCATTTCTTTGTTCGTCGTTTCAATAATTGTTACTCGATTACCTCTCACGCGCTCGTAGGCCGTGGAACTAGTTATAGTGTACCTTCTCTCGCGAGTAGCTGGCTATCTGTCTCAAAACCAAACACTGTCACATTTTAAACACAAGCGTTTCACTGTCCTAATAAGTAAAAAGCCACCCGGTTTTTCTTTCAGCACCAAGCTCGACCTTTATTCTCCGTGGGAAATTCTACATTTGGACTACATCTCCCAGTCCATAACAGACAATATATCGCGGAGGGTAACAACACCGTCACCAACACCCCATTCAGAGTTACTTTAAGTGGACGTCACCAAACCGACACCGTCGATTTGAACGAATCATTGGACGAACAAGACAACGATAAGGAGCTGCAACGGTGTCGCCCCTCTTTATCGCTCATTCTTTGGGAGTTGCCTCCAGCCAGCTGCGAAGGCACAGTTGTGTGATACCATGACGTCAGCCTTCGTTCAATCGTGCCAACAAACTTCAGTCACTCCGGTTTTGACAACCTCCACTGCGTGTATCATCCAGCATCTGTGCCCCCTTCAAGATGAGTTCAGACCGGCATGTATGGCTGAACACGCACTGAGCCATATGCGAATTGGAGTGAAATTGACTTGGTTGTCGATGCAGCAAAATCCATTGGCATACCAGCACGGGCTCCGGCGTATTCACTGACCCTGACGCATCTTTCAGTCATGCCCATGAAGACATGGTCGTGCCATTGTTATATTCAAAATTTCATCGTTCTATCATTACGTGTGCTGATCGCTTCACCAGATGGCCAGTTTTGATACCTCTCACATCATGGATACCCAAACAGTTGTGCAAACGTTCATCAACACGTGGACCTCAACCTATGATGGTTCAGCGACCGTAGCCAATGATAAATGCACAAAATTTTAACCAGCGCTCTTCCGACTTGAACCGATTACTCGGGGTCGACCGTGTCAAAACCACCGTATGACATTCAGCGGCAAACGGTCCGGTAGAACGCTAACATCCTCAGCTGCAGGCCGCTATAAAAGCTCAACTAGACCCCAAGCGTTGGACAGATTAATTACCCCTTGTCGCGCTTGGCATTCGATCGACTTTTAAGGGAGATATTTGTTGCACGATTGTAGAATTAGTTCACAGTACAACACTTCGTCTCCTTGGTGAACTGTCCTGCAAGTCGAACGCCGGCCCAACTAATATTGAGGCTCTTACCTTTGTGCAACGGGTGAAGTCATCTTTGGAAAAAATCCTTCCATACTCTGCCAAGCTAATAAATAGACAGAAAGAAAAGCACTCCGGTCTATACTTTTATGATTATTTTTCCGTTCGTGTCGACGCATTTAAGACTCCTCTCCAAAGGCCACAACTCGGACTATTTTGTGTGACCAGGCTATTCCCCAAGTTCTTTGTGATCAATCGCAATGGTTCCCACGATACACTGAGCGTCGATAAACATAAAGGTGTTTATATCGAGCCCCACCTAGATTTCCCCACTGCTTCTAAGGTCGATTCTACCCCTAATGGCTCGCGGTCCACACAGCCCATGTGTACCGAACCGCTTTTCCCCCTCAATCTAACCCCAAAACCCTTGCTGATCTTCCCTTCACTCACACAGACCAAACGGTCAGATGACCAACAGTTTTCAAGGCGTGTCATGCTTAAAATTACCTCATTTTGACCCAGCGTTTACATTCTCCTAGTGTCCCAGGGGGAATTCTATAGGGTATTGTGCACATTTTCATATTTCCCTTCATTGCTTTACACAGTCTACATCATTTGCCCTCGTGTAGAGTGATTGCCATCTGTCCGAGTTGATTCGACTCGACAGCACACTTTTCAGGGCGTGCATCTCGTCTCTCTGTTGCTCCTGTTCCGTCTAGAACTCAAATGCCTATAGTGAGCTATTCAACGACTGTTTTCTGAACTGACTATTTATGTTCGTACCTTTGCGTAGGGCTAGTTCCGCACAATCTCTTACAAGTCAACAGTAGGACAGATCGTCGTCTGGAGATGGTTTCAACCTCGACGCACCTGGTAGGTCACGTCTGATTCCACCCTGATCAAGATTACCAGAAAGGTCCATCGACTTCCATCTCCCAATCCTTTCCTTGGTATAGAAGGTCTGGTTTTAGGCTAGTGTGCCCTTTAATTGTCTCAGGGGATGTATGGTTATGCCAGCACTATTTCAGTGCTTTGAGTGTTTTTAAGAGCGTAAGAGCAGATGACTTAGACCTCAAAGGCCTCCGCGGTGTTGCTGACTTGCAACATCCATCCTATTTGCTTTGTGACGTGTCATAAATTGTGGTCACACGTATGCACTTGGGAACACAATTTCAAGTTCCGGCATCCACGCCCTACCGCCGATGTTGTCGGAGAATTTGCAATGTTAGGAAAAAACCAGGCCGTATAGGTGTGCAAAAGGTTTTGCGTTTGTTAGCGAAAAACTGAATCACTACATTCCTGTTCATAAGAATAACAAAGGTGGTAATACCAACGGTTCACAATGTTTATTGCTTTCCACACCTTTTACCTTTCCCAAGCTCTCAGCTCTCATAGTTATATTGCTCTATCAGAATGTGTGGCCCGTGGTGTCCACAGTTCATATTAGTTTAGTTTGGATCGCAGGAGTCGGAGCTAGCAGCAGGTTGATGTGCAATTTACCGCAGCAGTGAGCCCTGGTGATCCCATCGTGCGGCGACAAAAGGGGAAAGGAAAACTTCCCTTTATCAATGTTTTGACATCTACCGCATTGCGTGAAGCATGGTTTATTATTCAAAGGGCGGCGAGAATATATCTGATCAAGTCTCCGTCAGGATTATATAAGCGGTCTCTCAGATACCAGAAGCTGAACGATGGAAGGAGACGGCATTAGAATCACCGAAAATTGTGATAAGCCGAGATTAGTAGACAAGACCAAAACCATTGTTGGGGTCACTATAATCACCTTCAGGCTTCTGGTTGTGATAAAAAAAACAGTTGATGAGAGACAAATAACTGTATAAAGACATCTTACGCAAACTATCTATAGCTGGTAATGAAGAATAGCCTAAAATGATGTAAAAATTTCGGACAGAAGAAAGAGAGAGTTGCCATCACGTTAAGTATGTCCCTGTCAATATATCATCCCTCCATATCCAAAAATGGTGTCAACCAGTATGCATTGGGCTTACGCTTAAAGTCGGTAACCTTGGCAGCCAACACCACCTACAGTGGCAAGTCATTCAAACTGTTCACGATTTTATATGGGAAAAAGTTTGCCCGGATCTGAGTCCTAGCTCGTGCTCTCACAATCTGAAACTCGTGTCTTCTGAAGGATGAATTTTCACTGTGGGCAAACAGCCGCTTTATTGCCCCAGAAAGTCCACTGAGGACCCTGAAAACTTCTACGAAGTCCCATCTTTTCCGTATTTTCCCTAAGTAGTGAAGATTAAGATGCTTAAGGCTGCGGGAGTAATCCACCGACAGAAGTTTCAAGGGGAACCTCGTGAACCTACGTTGCACCCTTTCTGGGACTTCAGCCTGCTTGACCGAATAAAGACACCAGGCCCGCACACAATATTTTAGATGTGATCTTACGTACGCTCCGTACAGAGCAGCAGGAACGCTGGGTTTCTACAAGGCTACTCTCTTTTTCAGTTAATAAAGTTCCCGGTTTGCTCTACGGATAGAAAACACACTGAGGCGACACCTTGAATTCTTCAGTGACCTGAATTCCGAGGTCCCTCATCTCAGTGGTTTCTGAAATAAGCACACACTGCTCTGACCCTCCTGTACATCTAAAAAGTGGCCGATCTCAACCCCTTTAAGTTTATGTTTCGTAAAATTTAACGGGAGCCCCCGTCAACTGTTTCGCTTTACCACAGTTATATTTTGTAGTTCATTAGTACACGTTACTGTACATATCATTTTGTCAACTTACTTCGCACGGTCGATTGGAAGCGTCACCAACATTTTTCAAATGTGATTGGCAACGAGAGTAAACCGAAGTTCCCAAGCACTGTCTTTACCTTCTCCCTCTGTGTATCCGATGACCTACCGACGCCGTAAATTCGTTATCCTACGTCGTATGCAAAATCACCTACCTATCTGCCATTGTTCCGCTCTCCCGTAGTACCCTATTCAATTAGGCTGATTTTGACCTGCCACCGAGTCGTTCCATTTTCGTTGATACGTCATCCGTTCTTTTTTAAGCATACCATTTGCAATTATCTGCTAACGTCACATTCCGTCTTTGGTGTTATCATATTTTGGTCACTTGACCGATTGGTTACTTGACCGATCAGGTCACCACAGCAGCGTGCTTAAATTGTCACCTCGCACATCTGTTATTTGAATTTTCGTTGCCGATTGTTCTGCAACACAGTGGAAGACATGCCGCAAAGTTTATCCACGGCGTGTCATTGCATTGTGTCGTTTTCATTCATTGAATTACGCATCGCAATATCACCCTCACTTGGTTGGTTTAGATGCTCTCCGAAAGAACCGCATCCACTAGGGTACCTGCAGTATGGCTTGCATTGAAAACGCAAGAGGGTTTGCACGTTCACTGCAGGCTGTTAGGCACGCCGGTAATAAAGCGCAACACTGTCTCGCTAAAGCCTGGTCTACTTGTGAAGTAGTTTGGCACTGGATTCACTTAAGGCCACTGCGATATTCGGCAGTCACACCGCCAACCTTGTCGGAAACGAGAACAAGCATGTCAAAAGTGTTGCACTGGAGAGACCCTCTGCTTATGCTTAGTTCCAGCATATCGTCAAATGCTGTAATAGTATGGTTGCCGAGCGCCAGTGCAGGGTAAACATCGAGCGCATGCAACTGCTTGAGTCGTTAATAGGTGGTAGATCTGTTGAGGCCAGTCTGGAGGGTTTGTTATCTTATGTTTGGTATAATGCAGAGCGATGAATTCGTTGAAGCACGCCGGGTTTGCTTGTAAAAGCCGATCCCACTTTTTACGCTGCGTACGCTAAACAGTCATAGTGAATGGCTGCCTTAACTAGACACGGAACGTTTGCTTTCCTCTTTTTATACCCCCCATAATTTTCCTATCAGATCCTTCTATCTCCGTATTGTTTGCCATGCTGTCACCGTCATCTGCATCCGATTGTTTCATTGAGCCGAGTTCCTGCTTTTGTATCTGCATTCGAGCCACACCAGCAGCAAGCTTTACGAACAATCTCAACGGTAGTGAGAACAAGTGACTCAGTAGCAATGTATACTATATCTCTGCATTTACAAGCGTTGGGGTCATTTTAATCTACGTGGACAAGTAAGCCGTTGGTTGTTGAAGCCGCGAGCAATCAGAACGCACTTCTAGCCATGGCACGAGTGTGGAGCACACAGGCGGCGTTGACGAGTATACAAAACCTGCTGACTCGTAGCTGTCTGTGGGATCGTGTTTTGGTTGCTTCGTGTTCAGCGGTTTTCTGCTGAATAAATTACGTACCCAGTTACTTCACGTTCATTGTGAGAAAGCACTTTTACTGTAACTTAGCCAAATAGTGTCGTACTCGTTCAGTCCTTCCGATGGAATCCTCTGACGTTTTTGGGCCTGGAGCATGGCCCGGCTAACCCGACCGTCTGAAAGATCTTTGTTGGAATTTTCAGTTGCGCTTTACTGAGTGAACTATCATTATCATGAAGAGAGAATAAACAGCGGGTCTGATATATGTTACAGCGGTTCTAAAACCACCTCCAAATGTCACAACGGCACAAAGATTAAGGACAGCCTACACAAATGAAAATTGACAAGTGGGCTATTGCAAGCAACGCACCTTTCACGTTGACATTATAGGGGGCAGTAAGTGGGACGGTCCCCCTTTGCCACGTTGCCAAATTGTTCTTTTTGCTTAACGGACCCCTTCACTTGGGGGAAGTCAGTGGTTGCTGCAAGTCACAGTTGGGGCCGAAATCTCCCCTCAAGAAAGCGACCAACGTGCCGCCTGGGTGCCTGTGCCCGTTCTTCATTCTCAGTCGGACGGAATGAGAAATACTGGGATGATCACCAATATATGGCTATAAGTCTCAAGCCACCTTTATCCTTCGTTGTACTGGTTAACCACAGGTGAGCGGCCGGACACCCTTCGGCAACTTATGACTGGAAAAAAGAAGGCAACAGCGAGTGGTATGAATCTCTCTTTTTAACCCGGAAGCAGTTACTAGAAACTTGGTGCCATCGATTGAAAGAAGCTCAGTAGTGAGCTAGACTAACCTAATTTGCAGCATTTTCCCCACTGCACACGAACCGAATGATATTGCATAAATACCGTCGACAAGCAAGATTGCGCGCGTTTTTGGTGAATTAAGCAACTCGCCCATGTCTTTCACACAGGTTTTTAATTTATCACTTGGCGAGCGCGGGAAAGCAAACCTTGAATGTCATGATTAACTGAGATGTGCCGGAGATCAAGATAATTTGATATCCCTTAGAAAAAGCTCTTATTAGACGAGCTTCCAATGGCACACTTAAGCAGTTCAAAACAAAAACTAGATAAAGTTTCCAGAAGTCATCGTGCCTTGAAACCTGCAGACTGCAACGTTTTCTAAGTATGTGCTGAAAAGAAGGACGTCGCGGACCTGTGTCAAGAAAACGTGCGTTGGGTGTAGTACAGTCAGTACCTTGGTTGGCATCATCAATCTTTTGCCAGCCGCAAAAAACATCAGCCTGTTTATACGTGTGTAAACTGTGACAACGTGGCCAGCATGATCTACCGGAAGGGAGAAGGATTGCCTTCTAGATAAGAAAGAAAAATGAATGACGTTTTTGATGCTGTGCGGAAGAATCCATGGCCCTATTCAGGGCCATCTTGGACATAGTTTTTTGAGACGCGTGCGTGTAAATATGCGTATATACATGTACACATACGTGCACGTTCATACCACGTACGCGTACACGTTTAATTCAATTCTCCGTATATTGAGTACTTTATAATCAAGTGGGTATGCATGTATCTATATATACATATGAATACGTACATATCTACTGTCTTCCATACATATATACTTACATATGTTGATGTAACGAAATATATGTACATATTCATCGGTATATTTGAGGATAAATATATGTTAACATACTTTCAATGTACACGCATATACACGTAAACAAACATGGTTGGCGACATCCGATTCGGATTGGCCTGTCACAATGACCGAAGCCAAAGGAAGCCTGCTCTTAGCCATCACTGCAATTGGCTTGCGCTGCACCAATTGCAGTTCCACCAACACACCACGTGTCCCGTGTAAACCCAAAGGAATAAGACTTGAGTGTGTGCTAGTGGGGCCTTCGTTTCCAGCCGGCCAATGCTGGTTAGCCACTTGATTGGTTAATAAGGAAAGGAAACCCCTATCTCTCGGAAACTAAACAGAGTGAGGCTGCAATAACGAGATCTACACTGAGAAGAAAGATTTTTGAAGTGTAATACAAGAAGCGTTGCAGTATTGGAGTGCCGGTAAGTGCAACCTGAAGAAGATAGGGATGGAAAGCAAATTTCTCGCTCAACTATGAAAAGCCAGGCAGACCATTCATCATACATTACATCAACAAAGCCGGAGAAAAGAATGGGTAGAAGACCACAGACACTCAGGTTTCTGAAAAGAAGAGCGGATTAATTGTCAATGACCACGATGTTGGCCGATGCAGTCATTAA
>QNGE01002289.1:0-16975 GCA_008508345.1 Paragonimus westermani | reverse complement strand
AAGGGTCAGTGCTAGGTCCTTTGTTACTCCTCATTTACATCAACGACTTTCCGAACAATATTTTCAGCAACGCTCTCCTAAACGCCGACGATCTAAAAATCTGAAATGCAGCTGATTCCAATGCAATACAGATTGATCTTGACGCGATCAAGCGCTGGCCTGACGATTGGAATCTCCCACTAAATGACATGTCACTCACATGTCACTCGATGGAGTTCTGGCAATGTCTTCATGATTCATAGTGCGTCTAGCACACTAAATATCATGAGAATCGATCTGAAGATAGATCTGGGCATCTGGTTGTTGTCTAACTTGTCCTTCACGTATAACCATGAGATGGCGGTAAAAAGGGATTTACCACTTTTACGATGATTAGGCGCACTTTCCCCCGTCTAGACAAGAAAGCGCTTTAAATGCTTAACCGGGTTTACTTAAGCAATTCCCTCGAATATGCAAATCAGGTCGTGTTTACATATATGAAGAAAGACATTAGCTGATGAACGTGTCCTGCGCGCGGCTACCAAGGTGGTTGCGAGCTTGAGTAAGGTTACTTACGAGCCTCGACTCGAAATTCATGACCTGTACCCACTTGAATTTCGAAGATTCCCTGGTGATTTAGAGCTCACACACTTTTTTAGGTTAGGTCTCTCAGAAGAGTTTTCCACTGTAGAGAATGATGACGTTTAGCAAGGACATAATAGAATGCTTTTCGGGCTTCATCCTCGGACCTTTCTTAAGCAGCAGTTTTTTTCCCACATGGTTATTAAATATTTGAACAGCCTTTCTCTAGAGGTCATCGGCTGCCCTTCTAAGGATCGTTTTGGGGGTTGGCTCGGTTCTCATTTATCTGAAATTTCATTATGCGAGTAATCGTACTTTGTTCCTGGTATTCACTGCTATCCCCAAGAGCGGTGCTACACCCTGGTTTTAATGATCGCACTTCAGATCAACAGACGCCCGCTGACACTGAGCAAGAAGAACCGACTCGATGCGCAAACCTTGGGCCTCTGCCTCGAACCCGTGTATCAATCGTTGAGTCGCTGAATCGCTGTAGGTGAGCACAAATAGGCTGATTGATTGCCATGTGCTCTGTGGAGGTTCCAGTTTCGCAGTGTCGGCGTCTTGTTGGCCAACTCGGAGGTAGATTGTTTAAAATGTTGCTGATATAAAAGTGTGTACAGAAGAGTCGCGTAATAACAAGGAAATTTATAGGTGGGTCTAAAGTAACGACAGAAAGAAGCATGGAAATGAAGAGAACAAACAAATAGGCTCGCGATATTCAGGCCTTCTACGGAAATCATACACAGAGCCCACAAAACATTTTCTCCCTGGTGTGCTATGGGAGGGAGGGAGAGCGCTGATGAAATTGAAAAGAGAAACAAAACTGTAAGCGCGTTTGTAATTTGGACGCTAGTGTATCTTTGAGTGGTTTTGATCAATACTTTATACCTTCTTAACAACTGCCCTGACAAATCGTCGTACAGGTGGTGGAGGTGATGGCAGCCTGAGAACTGTAGCTTGGTGCGTGCCTGTCCAAATGACGTTTGGGTAACTTTGTAATACCTGCCTCGACTGCCTCTCCCTGTAAGCCCTTCAGTTAATGGATGAACTTTGCGGAAGATGAATTGTCAGTACAACACACTCTTTTGCATTGTCTACCAAGTTTAAGGGGTTTACTCTGAGGCCAGCCACACCGCTGGGTTGCAACAACCTGAATTAGGCGGACTCTGGTAGACCAGAATCATACCTCCCCAGAGCGCGGTGCTCTAGGCTGAACAAATTCAGTTGATTTGGTATATGACAGGTCTCTTAACCCCTCGACTCGTTTGGTTGCCGGGCGCTGAACCCTTTCAGGTATACTCATATCCTGAGGCGAATAAAACGAATAGGTGTTTACCTGCAGTTGGAACCTCACCGAATCAAAAAGGAGACTGGGGAAATGGATCTGATGCAGGCGAACCAAATTCCTTTCAGCTAGGCACACGACGCAGTTGGCTCTGTGTGTCACTGTAGATGTTTCCCAGAACCCCTCAAATTTTCTCAAGTCACCGCTTTCACACCACATCATTGCGGTGCTTATGGGGGAGTCGAACTGACCATGTGGTACGCTGTTTTTTCGCCTCGCCGAGCGGGAACATCCGTGCATTTTCTCAGATTGAATGACAGTGTGCTTTTCACCGACTACTCATAGAGTGTGTTGAGGTCTGACGGGAATGAATCTCCCGATGGCGAAAGAGTTACAGGAGGCCAAATTTTCATATCATCTGCGAACATCAAGCACTTACTACGCACTGTCAGTCTGAAGACAGCGACAACTCTAAGGAAGAGCGTGGGGCCTAGAATTGATCCTTATGATACGATTCTGATTGCCGGGTGAATGCTGGATTATTCTCCATGTCCTCCAACATCGTACAGTCCGTCTGATAGGTCATACCCAACCAACCGAGCAGTTTTCCCGTAATTCCGCAGGAAAGCCTCAGCAACAAACACTTGATGATCGACCCTATGAGATACATTTTCAATACAAAGGTAAAAGTAATGATGATAATAATGTTATCAGAAAGAACTCGGTCAAAAAAATAAAACTATTGTAGTTTATGAAACTTTGACGCACACAACAGGAAAATAGATTATTTGCTCGCTTCACGAACTCAGTCCCAAATATGAGATGTTACATTAATTCATCTTTTACAAGGTTGTTTGAAGGTCGGTGTTTCAAATAGTTCAGGGTCACTCGGAGGAGAAAGTCCAAATGCATCTTTGGAGTGTCTCGCCTTGACAGGATATATTGAGCTTCCGGAAGATGTGAGAATACGAGGCAGGACGGAAAACTCCAAAATCCAGCAAAAGACCTGGCAGGCTCCAGCGCAGTATTTCGTCAACTGGTCGAAACTGCCAGAAAATTGAAAAACTCGCGATTCCTTCAGCCAGGACGAAGTCCCATGCGTCCATCTGTCACAGAAAACTTCTTCGCACAGTGAATACTTATGGCATCAAGAAAAAGAACGCGATCTCACACGTTGGACGAGAACTGTGGGGGTGATTATACTTACTATGACAAATAATGTTTTTGGGAAAGTTTTTCGCGCAAAATTCGTGCGATATTGATAGTTTTGCTGTGGTTATTGAAATACATGACCCCGTCAAATGGCTGTTGTGGTATTTTGTTTTGCACTGGGGATTCATTCAGGCAAACGGAGTATTGAGTGGACGAACTGGTGGGCTCCGTGAAATGTGCGTGTGCTAAGTAGAACTCTTAAAACGTCATTCCGCTAGACTCATTATTAAGCGCCAACATTACATTCCCTATCAATCTGGGCAATGTCCGCACGTGGGTAAACATATCAATATAATAATGTTGAGTTGTAAACGGTTAAGTGAGCATGCATTCAACCAAATGCTGAATGGGGGTGTGCGAAAGTGACACAATGGACCGTGTCAAGTAAGCTATCCTCAGAGGGATTTTCAGAGTGGAAGCGGGTATCTACGTGATACGCAGCTGACGGCCAAGTGTTTCTTAGGCCACACTCGAAAAGGGCATAAGGAAATATAGAGATTCTGAGGATAGACATTGTGTTCAACAGCGTAAGAGAGCTATCCAACACCGTCTTAAAAAGGCGCAATGTTGCTACTTCCTTTGACTTCATTCGGAGGTTTATGCCGAATATGGGAATACTTTGAAATGGAGAAGTTTGCGCGTATATTTTTTCGAAATGTCAATGTACGATCTTCCACGAAGACGCCGAGCAGCGTGTAGCGATAAACCAATGATCCTAAATATTCACAAAAAGAGTGGATCGTAATGTCATTGCACTATTGAACAAGTTATCAAGGTGAGTAGTTTGATATCGCCCACAGTTTCGATCGACAGATCGTTTTCGGGTGATGAGTTACGATTTGCTACCGAACGGGCCAAATATGAACTATACCCACATAATAAGGCATTCATACCCAAAAGAGTTCTTCCAAGCAGTCAACGGGTTCAAAGCAATGGGGACGAGCCGAGCTCCAAAAAGGAGATGAACGCACCGCTCGTGTAAAGTACAATGACCGACAACTGGTTCTTCGCACAACCACTAAATCGATGTGATAAAACAAAATCGTTTTGGTCAAGGTCCAATTGGCGTTCAGAAACAAGGGAGGTTGAATGCAGAGGGGTGAATATTTGGGGGAGTGGGTTTGGGTAGGATTTTCAAGTGATTTTAGTTGAACAGTCGATACACCGGCCCCAAAGTCCAAACACGACCGAATTTCGCTCACAGAATGACGGCTCCTCTTAGCTCTGGTTCCCAACCTAACTAGCTTTAAGGTCGAAAGTCCCTGGACCCAACATTTTTCAGGCTTAGAGCCCGACGCCATTCCCGGGGAACTACTATACAATGAACGCCCTTCTCCAAGACTCCCACTACTTGACCTTCCAGGGTGTTCGACATTGAAGAGCACTTTCAGGCACAGGCCGTTCTCCATAATTCACACCTCGCATTCTCAATGCGGACTAGTTGTCAGCTGCACGCATCCTGCCTACGTCGCTCCTTCCCCCAAAAAGCACAGCCGTTCGATATCTCGCTTTACTATATCGGACTTGGTCCTTATCACGGTAGTCCGCGCTAAGCCGTCCTTGTCAGTACCACAACTATCACACCTAAAGGCCATGTGTTTCTTGGTGGATGCTCTGAATTTATCAATACGACGTCTCTCTGAAGGGAATTACGATTTTTACGCGCCCAATTCTTCCTTGCTTGCAGGGTGGGGAGGTACCGTTTCGTCCAACGACATCAAAAGAATCCATCCAGATAATCGGCTTACTTCCACCTGTGTTTAAACAAGTGTAAAGTCGTCTGATTACAAGAGACTCCATGATTATTCCGCAGGAGCAATACATCGTTGGGTGATGATGCCAGCCCGTCTCTAAGATCCGACGTAACAGCCATTAACGGTCTGTTATTCAATATTCCCTCCACATCGACAAGGAGGTTACACACAGTCTCGTCATTGTGGGTTTGTTCAGCACAGATCGACCCGATGATGCTCCCAACCGGCCGTATAAGACGCTCCCACACACCTCCGCGATGGCCCGCATAGGGTGGAGTGTAATGCCAACGGATATGCCTTTGTATTAATCTGATGTTGATAGAGGCATGATCTAAGCTACTCGTCCATCGTTTGATTCCTTCGTCTGCAGCAGTGAAGTTGGGCCCGTTGTCGAAACATACATTGGTAGAGCAACCCCGTCTCCCAGTGAAACGTGTCAAGACCATAGGAAATGAATCAGTTATTATGGGATGTGTGACCTCGAGATGTACAGCTCTGGATTGAAGATAGGTTAGGACGCAATCATTCCCTTTTTCCTACCCATACCTTTCTTCACACTGAGTGGATCAAAATAGTCCACACCAAAATTCACAAACGGGTGCCATCACGGTTCTGCTCGCACGGGTGGCAAGGGAACTATCAGTTGTTCGCCTGCGGTGTCGTTCAAAGGACGACAGTTGAAGCAAGCTCTGATGACGCGGCCGTAAGCGGATACACTGTGAATACTTCAGAATCGGAGCCTGAATAGCGGAGGGACATGTGACACTCTGTAACTTTTCCCCAACATACGATAATGGTTGACAGTCAGGTGTGGCATATGATGATGCTTGGGAAGTATTACCAGGTATTTCAGCTGAAACTCCATATTAGCCAGAATCAGCCGTCCACCCGCTCGCTTCATCCCGTCAACCAAAGTAAGGCTTAACTTGCGAAGTGGACTTCCCTTTGACAACTGAACTGTTTGTCCAAACTCCTACAACCTCATCAAGAGGGACAGTTTGTCCAGAAAGCTGGCCCTGTGAACCAGACAGATGGTATCTTTCTCACTAGACTAAATTTTGTCCAACCTTAGGTGAAATGTATTAACTGTAAGGTTGATCTGCCAATGCTTTTCAGAAAGCCAACATGACCTGAATCTATGCCATCAAGCCGCAGTATTTAGAAGCTTAGGCCATCTCGAAATACCAAGCACCCAAGACAGAGCGATATTGTCCACTGTAATCACGTCCACCTGACGCGATGGTCGCTTCATCTCCACCCCGGTGAGTCCAATCACGGTAGCGAACGTGTTAGGCTAAGCTACAGAGGGTTATGTGAGAAACGTAGGACCTGACAACCAGGCTTCTATACCTCCATGATTGTGCACCCCACAAGAAGCATTATCTGCTGGGTTGTATTCTGACCTCGCGTGTCGCCACTGACCAGGAAATGCCGGTATGTAGCGAACGTACTAAACTTGGTGACCGTCTCTCTCAGACTAGTTCCATCATGAAAAATACAATCATTCGAGACAGTTTCTCGTGGCTCTCTTTGGAGGGGGCCGCTAGGAACCTAACCAAGTAGGGAGCTGACTGCGTAGGATTTCCCGCGCTTTCCGGGTTTCTGATCCATAAACCAATGAGATTCAGGCACGGCACATCCGATAAGAATGGTTAATTCAGCATCGTGAAGCTCGTCAAATGTAAAATCTTTCAGGTGTGACAAATTCTGGGCTCCTCTTTTATCGACGGGACAGGTCGTATGGGTAAATCGGCCAAAAAAAGCATTGTTGATGTCGGCCGTTATTTGTCAGCCAAAGAAAACAATCCTCAGGCGGACATACTTGCAACGGGTGGTAGTTAAAACACTCAAAGTTGTGAAGGACAAGGTGGACTGAGTGCTAGCGACACAGATGCGCTCGCGAAGATCATATTAGAATACAATGATGTCGAAGCCGGAATCAAAGAATGTATACGCTGAGACCGGACCATGTATTGGCACAGCATGGGGACAGTTTGATTGAAGAAGTTCGGGCCGGCGGAGAAAGATGCCTGTAACACCATAATGGTGGAGCTTCTCGAGTGAAACTGATTAATTCACTTGATCAAAAGCCTTGAAAAGTCAAGGTAAATAGCGTCAACCCCCTCTGCACCTTCGGTAACGGTGGTCCACTAGTGTACGGTTAACAGCACATTCGTAATACGTCAGCGGTCGCGGGGGAAGCCATGTTGGTCGCTGCATAAAACAACATGTGTTAGAAGGTGGCTCGACAGTAAACGCTGGACTAGGGTATCGAAGGCCTTGTGGGTGTCACTTTAGGCAGGACATTTATAACTAACATCTTCGGTTTGTGCGTGCTAATAACCGCATCGACACTGTATGTGCTACCTCAACGTGGCTCGATGTCTCGTCACCTTTTCACCCTACAATCCGAAACGCAAAGTGACCTCGTGAAACAGACGTGTTCATTCGTGATGCACCCAACACGGTGGACCATCCCAATCATGCCGACACTGCAGGTGCCTGTACAATCTTCTCCCACATACACCCCCTCCACACACACGCACAACTTATATCACTCATGGTGGAGCTGCCATTGATCATGTTCACGGTCAAACCAAAAGCCGCCAGACCCTCCCACATGTCAAAAGAATTAGAGGTTTGAGACACCAGACACAACAGCGTCGCGCCTGTACTAGAGGACATGAACTAAGTGGTACACAGTGGCACCGAAAGGATTTTGGCTCCGAGGCCCGTACTGGCTCATACAGCAAAGGAATTATGAGTCAAGGATTACACTGACATCAACCCTGCCCTCTGAAACTCCCCCCGCAAGTCTCCGTACATTCAAGCGGTGATCTGCAACAATCATGTGCACAGAGCTAGCCGGATTTTGATAAGTTCAAACACCTGGTTATCTAGCTCATTATTCGTTTGTATATGTCACACTGTTAATTACGTGCTATATATATATTTAGATGAGACCCAACTGTGAAAAGTCAGGGCTTCGGCTGAATTCGAACCAGCGACAGACACGGCATGCCTCAACGCGGCAAGCGCTCTACCAGCTGAGCTACGAAGCCAGTGGCGTCATTATCTCTTGGTGATAAGTAACTCTCGCGCCAATAGCCTGGGACAGACAGAATGGGAGGGCAAAAGGATGATAGTTCCACAGATGATTGCGCTGCCAACCTTCGGAGACGAGGGTCATAGTCGCTGATTTTCAGCGTTCGGACAATCTTTTCGCAGCAGCTGACAGGCTGCTTAGAGGCACAGTTAACTGTGCAGCCCCATGAGCAAGGACTCCGGTCTCTTGAACATCCGTCGAAAACGAGGCCATCTCAGAGGTGTCAATCGGTCGTGAAAACTACGCAGTTTTGCCGATTGCTTTCAATGCCACTACCAACCCCACGTTTCGTTATCTCCTGTTGCTCCAAAACCAGCAGTCGGTGGCACCGAGCTCCCAGCAAAATTGTTCGTGTGTCAGAATAGTCGTCGAGCCATTAGCATGTTGATGAGAAATGTGGTCTGAGAGATCTAAACTGCAATCGTGTGACACCGCCTGAAATAGGGCGTCGAGGTGAACCAGCCACACACACCGCGTGATGCAACGCCACAGCAACAGACGATATGCGTACGTCCACGCCTGGTGCGGTGGTTGAACGATCTGTCGTTCACAAAGGCATGAGAGTCTGAACATGTATCCGCTGTTTTATCAACGATTATTGGGTGGTCAGATCCTCATACATATGTAAAGTAAGCAACTACACTGATTCAAATCTTTTCGGTCTGTTTGTATTGTCATGGCTCCAGGGTCTTCTCAGACACTTGCCGTGACTGTGAACGATGAATGGACATCGTTTTATTGCTGTTTACTTGCATGATTACCCATGCCTCAGACGACACGGGGTATATCAGAAGTGTGCTGGCTCACCGGCTGCGTTATCGCTACAGCGCAGGAAATAGCTCCAGATTCAGGCTACTAGCATGTAATTCAAACTACTGCATCTGGCATTACGGTCGGTTAATATTTGATGATGGAGTTTTGTGCTTCCGAAAATCTGAATATATACTCAAGTCTACGAGATATTGAAGATTGATTTGAACGTTTTGCATCTTGGTGCACTACTCGTCGAAATATGAACGAGAAAAGAAAATACCGACTTTTCTCATGATTATTAGCAGGGATACATGATTTTGCCCGGAAATCTGGCGCTTCCCAACTTGCACATTTCGAATCCGTACGCTCTTATGAAGCATGCGCACTATAAACACGTTCAGCCTATCAAAACCGACGCCGCAAAAAGTGCAAATTTACAAAACTCATTGGGAAAATGGAGTCAAGATAACTGCGCGTTCAATCGTCAATGTCGAATGCAGGACATAAAGCGTAATTATGACGCGCAACTACGAATTGATCTAGAAGGTCCGTAACCTCCAGAAACCACTCCTCTTGGTTTCTAATATAAGCTATTGCTAGTAGATTAGGCGTCTCTCCGGTGTGTCAGAGGTCCGTGTGAACAATTTCAAGACAAAATCCCCTTGGCAAACAAAGAGGTTTGTTACATAATTACAACAACCATGGGGAGCATCCGCGCCAACAACAGCAGCAGTTCAAATAAGAAAATTATTAAGGAGATGTGGCGGTTGAATCATATCATTCCAGCTCGAGTTTTGTCAAACACCGGAATAACGGTGTCGTATGGTCATAGAACGTCTCAGCTTGCCTGTCTGTCCCACAGGCCCACGGGCCATAGAATCGATGAAATGTCACATTTAACCAGTCCGCTGCGGTACGGAGAGGCGTTTGGTCCCTACTTCTCCGAGAGAGCAAGGTCCCCCATAAATTTCCATCCGTTAACTATACTGTGATTTCTATCAATTATGTTGGTAACCCGCACCACATGGCAATCACTTACAACTGATGGAGTTTCTAAATATTCACTCATTTTTCATAGTAGCAGTGTTTAGTCTTCTACTGCAGTTAATTGTGCGGCACATCTGAAGCATTCTATCGTCCTTAAGCCCATTGGTGTTTCTGTTGAAGTTATTACAGAGCATGCTCCAACTTTTCTTGGCAAGTGGAAACCTTCACTAATTGATGTACAGTCTGATGTTCGTGTTTTGATTCTTCAGTTGCATCTATGTGGAAATCTAGCCAAATATCCCTCGCAAGTGTTTACCTCTGTACAATCTATGGTAATGTGCATGCTGGCTGTTTTTACCGTGACTGTCTCTAGCACTTGCAGGCAAACGTTGGCGCAATTTGGAGGCAACTTGAAAGAGAGTTTTTCCAAAATAGAGGTCCCAACAACGGTTCTGCTATGGGAAACAACACAAACAAGCATGAACCAAAGGTCCAATAAGCCATGTACACGACCTACGCAAACGTGAACTAAAAAGTTCCTGCCGGTTCTGAATCTCTTGACTGCTCAGAGGAAATCTGCTTGTTAAGATGCCGTATTATGTGAATGTAGTTCATTTTTGACCCGCCTGACCCAAAAGTGTAACCTTTCTCCAAAAACGATCCGTCGATCGGGACCGTTTGGGTTGTCCACTCAGTCATTCTCAAAACTTGTTTAGTAGCACCGTAGCAGTGTGACCCAATTTGTTTTGGATTGTTTTGAATTGCTGTCTTGTCGTAACGTTTTGCTCAACGTCTCCGTGGAAGATCACACAATCAGCACGCCTATTTTTGTTATTCCTTCTGGTTCTTACATCGAGGGTTGTGAGGCAATGAAGAGTTCGCAGCCAACCTTTGCATTGTCCGTTGAACCTAGTGACACTGGAGATTGAGAGCTAAATTTGCCACGTTCAAAGGCTTCCGGTGTTACACTAACTGAATCGGTTCAGCCGTTATCTCGGAGCGTCGCATAAATCAGCTTGGCCTCTGTGGACCTACATGTAATACGTCGACTTACTCAATAGTAGAGTCCTCCACGTGAGTGACTTCAGTTGAATCGTCTTTAAAGTGTAATGGTCAAACACCATATTATGCGAAAAATACCGCCATGGTTTGAACAAGCGCTTCCTGCTGAAATGTTGCGAGGTGAAGCCTATTAGATTCGCGTAGATGGCGGTAGATGAATGTGCAATACAAGTTGAGGCGGAGCACACATTTTGCAAAGCGTCAGCTTCGCGGCCGGCAGACTGAACGTCTTTTTGATACAGCCTATTGTTTTTAGTTTTTACTACCTGAAGGCATACTTGTTCGGAGAAATTAAAGGAGTTTGGAGGCCGTAATCCCGGGCCTCTGACCGAAGCGGCTATCTCAATATTTTGACCACCCAGTGAGACAGAACCACTAGGGGATTAACAACCATAGGTAACTATGTCAGATTTGCTCGCTGAGGACGTCATCAGCCGTGTTTTGGACCACAACTGCAATGATGCTAGGTGCTTTCTCATATTGTGTAGACACGAATCGATGTTACTGTGCTGGCGGAATGTGTGAGCGACTTGGATATGGTCAGCAAGCAGAAGGAGCCTGCCATGTCTAATAACATCGCATAAGTCACTTGCGTACATTAAGAAAGGCAACGGTCCCAGAACGCTTCCTTGGATCACCCCACTAGTCACTGGTTTTGGGGTCGAGCAGTGCTCGCCTATTCTGACTTTTTGAGCACGGCTTTCAAGGTATGATGACAGCCAGCTATAAAAGGGGCCTTGTGTGGCGAACGATGTTATTTTGACCAAAAGGCGCTTATTGAGCATATGATCGAAAGCCTTTCGCATGCCTGAGAGTAAGGTAATTACCGCATCTCCCGCGTCGGCTGACATAGATGTATGGTTTGAGAATTCCAGCTGAAATGTCATCCAATAACGCTTACTAAGAAAGCCGTGCTGTGAAAGGCTGACAAGGTTGTGTGACCTCAAGCACTCGACGATATGCACCTTTATTGCTCTTTCAAACAGTCCCAAGCAGATTGACGTGTGTTTGATGGGACGACAGGTACTATAGTCGTGCCTTGGACCACTCGTGTTACGGGGCATAATGGTTGAATTTTTCTATTGAGGAGGAAGGTGCTGATCAAAATTGATAAGCTGAACAAATTGATTAAGAGGATGGCTATATCCTCACCCGCTTGCCTGGAGACCATTGGTGAGATACCTAGATGTATGGTTTGAGAATTCCAGCTGAAATGTCATCCAATAACGCTTACTAAGAAAGCCGTGCTGTGAAAGGCTGACAAGGTTGTGTGACCTCAAGCACTCGACGATATGCACCTTTATTGCTCTTTCAAACAGTCCCAAGCAGATTGACGTGTGTTTGATGGGACGACAGGTACTATAGTCGTGCCTTGGACCACTCGTGTTACGGGGCATAATGGTTGAATTTTTCTATTGAGGAGGAAGGTGCTGATCAAAATTGATAAGCTGAACAAATTGATTAAGAGGATGGCTATATCCTCACCCGCTTGCCTGGAGACCATTGGTGAGATACCGCCTGGCCCAGGATGGACCGAGGGCTTAGAGGTAGCTAACTGTGAACGAATACTTCGAACATCAATCAGAACATTGATCAAAACTCTACCTGTTTTTGACGGAATACCAGCAGGTAACAAGGTGAGTTCTACGCTAAACGAAGCGGCAGAGTATGAGTTGAGGATTTTGTATATTAAAAAGGGGTCATTACAGCCGTTTCGACTTTGAGAGTATTAACCTTTATAGCAGAGTCCCTCGTGGAATTTCTCCGTCTCATCCGTTGCATCAGTTTTATGCACCTCTGCTCATCACGGGTCGCGAGTTTCTCCTTGTTTATATGACGGAGTTGCGTCCGACATTCTGTGTTCAAGCATTTTGATCACTTGCAACGCCACGGAGAAATCTAGTGTTCTTTCGTACCTCGACTTAAGCATTTTGAGTCTGTCAGTCTCTCCTGTGGTAAGGACTTTTCCTTGTACCTACGAGCCGACGGGTTTTGACTTCATCGGAGCCACGACGTCGATACAAAAGTTCAGATGTTTGATGAATTACCCGGCCGCTGTGCTTGGAGCTGGTGCGGAAAAGAAGGATTTATGTAGTGGAAAGGCGTTCCAATCAATGAATTTGATGGGACGGTAGAGTACAACCGTCCGTTTGGTAGCCATATTGAAATCAAACAGACATTTGACGACATTGTGGCCGCTTCCTGAAAATTGTTGTAGAACAGATATCTCAACAGACGGGATAATCATGATGAATATGAGATCCAATATATGCCTCCATCTGGTGGGAATTAGGATATTTTGGTTCCAACCATTCAGTTGAATGCGCGAAAAGAGTTTGGCCTGTTTTGCTGGAGCAGAGAATGAGGTCAAGGAGATATTCGGAGAGTTAAAGTCACAACTTATCAGTTCGTGTTCGCAAGGTATGTTTAACACGTGATTCACTATCTCTACAGGGTTAGGCAAACCATTGCCAGCAGCATTAGGCGGTCGGTAGATGCATCCTATAGGGAGCTCGCGAGAAATAATCGAAACCATCAACCACAACCAGTCTTTGATTTCGCGGAGACTAGACTCATCAATTGTTACTACAGAGACTTGCCCTTTAAGATAAGGGATGCATTCATTGCCTCACCCTGTGAGACAACCCCTGTGAAACACTTGATACCTTACGATGCTCATCTGACTGTCTTGAGTGTGAGGGGAGCACCACTTCTCATTTACGAGAATGATATGGGGATTAGATAAGAAGACAGAGGATTTGAAAATGCGCACCTTGTTAACGAGTGATATCGCGTTAGTGAGTAGTAAATTTATGGAATTCTCCTTGTTAGGTATAACGTTCAAATTGGTGAAGAACTTCATGGCCGATGGGGAATTGGGTTGCAAAATATCATATGGAAAGGCCCGACCTGAGAAATATACCAAATTTCCGCTCATATTCGAGTGTATGTCGCAAGGGCTCGACTCCAAGATGGGAAGCGCTGGGAGAGTGTCATTATGGCGGGATGAGGAAGTTAGACCTGGGGAGGTGGGCCAGGTGGTGGTGGATGAAATACCAACAAGTGTGCTGAAAAGGACTGGTCTGGCGGACACTTGTGTTGGTGACATGATCAGGTGACGACGTAATTGCTAGGACAAACCTATTAGGAATTCAGTTCCTGGTAGCACCCACAATTTGGGTAAGAGGATGAGTTACTACGGAGCTATTGGATAGCGGATGGTAAGCGTGAACCGCGGTAGAGTTTTGTGACTCGGTTGACGTAGGGAGTTGTTGGGACAAGGAGATGTGTTTCAAGCAATAACCGTGAGTTTCGCTGCAAAAACTTGAAGGCGCCTAGCGTAATCAGAACTAACCGTGGCTTGCTTTTCAGTGTCCCTCTGGACGAGCGACGTAACGGCGCTTTCAGTCGCAACTTGCGGAGTCAGAGAACTCGTGGAGCAGCGGAGATCAACAGCCAAATCAATGAGATTATTGACCGTGTCACCTAAGTTCTTTTGTCGGGAAATATTGGCTTGTAATATTTCCCTTCAGAGTGGCGTCTTGTCATCAAACATTTCTACGGACTTGAAATTTGTGCCACGCCTGACTTGGTCCTGCCTCCCGACGAATTCGTTCGCTACAACAACGGACAGCGTTTTCACTGTACTTTCTTGCACAGCCTTAGGCAGTAGCACTACTGTTCTTCCATCCTGCCGGCTTTGAGTAAGACTCTTTTCACAGACAACAAAGATATGTCAGGTACGTTAAACACTACCACTTTGCTTGCACAGCTTAGCCACTTGTACAATCCCGTGACCACTCTATCAATAAACGTCCCAGCGGCTACGAGGTCTTTATGACTATGGGCAGTCTGATGGTGGATGTTACTCGAAACATTTATAGGGTTAAATATCGGATCCAGCTGGTGAAAAATTTCGGTAAGCCCTTGGTATTTACTGTGTAGTTTCGTTATTCCAGCCTCTAATTCCGTTATTTTTCTAGCTTCATCTGCGGATACATTGGTGATGGAAAGTGAACATGACTTGGTTTTGTTCTTTCCGTGTGATATGCTAAGATTCGCTGTGGAGATTACAGTTTTAACAGTGGATTTGGCCCACTCAGCAGTAGCAGAGATGGAACAGATATTAGGTGAACTATTCCTCATCACACATTTTTTGCGCAAAGATGATCGCTTGACGACTGGCAATTTCTGGAGATTGGTCGACTTAGTGGAAACTACCGCATGATATTCCTTTTTTACTGATGTATTATGTTCAAAACGTCTCAAAGCAATTAAATATGACGAAATTCAGCAGAAGTACGCTGATTTGAACGATTGAATGGTAAAAACGGGATATACACCGGCACGCAATAATAGCGGGCCGTTTTCGAACCACTATTGATGAGTTGCTTTCGATTTTACGTTCTCCTCAATTTCACACCCGTCCTATTCCAGATCTTACCCAAGAGTCAGAATCCTGTTTTCTGATTACATCCCAGAACGACGTTGTATGAGCTGATCCTCATAAAACTATATCCACTTGTTAAGCAAGATTTCTTGCCGCAAAATACCATTCTTCGACCATTTTCTTCTAGGCTTCCTTCCACTGTGATTATGGTTGCTTCTCCTACAGGCATAAATGTTGTGTCAGAGCAGAATGGACATTCAGCTCTGTGTACTTCGAGACTTATCAGGCCGAAAGATGATGGCTGTGGTCAAAGTGAAAAAGAGTCGCTCACTGCTTATTTGACTACTACTCGCCCCCACAAATACCCCTTCGGCTGGCATTTTACATTTACAACAGACCATTGATTTTACATCCAAGCAAATCGCTCGCCAGATTATCAGCTCTCACGGTGTCACGATCGAGCACTGCTGCCCCAGTATAAACTAACGATAGTCCCACGACATCCATCCTCGACCGTCTTAGCACATACAACACATTGACTATCTTACCAGGTATACTTGCCCCGCAACGGATAGAGATTCTGATCACCTTCTGCTTTAACCGCCCTCGTTAAGGCGGGCGGATCTGGTGATTTCGATTGCAACACTTCCGAGGAAAGCCACCCGAGTCGGCTGAAACGTAGAGTATTGCAACTTGCCCGTAGCGCTGTGTTATTCCCAGTCCGTTTATCAGGCGGATCTGATTTTCGACAAGAGAAAATATTCACGTAATGTTGCTACAGCCATGAGTAAAGATCGAAGTGCAACAACGAAACACAATTATCATGAGCTTCCTCCTCGTCCAATGTCGTTCGTTATAAAATTCCTTAATGGTTGTTCATTCTGCGAAATCCGCAAAACTCTCCGCAAACAATGAAGTCCAGTCCAGTGGTCCATCCGTTTTCTCTCACATGTATTTGCTATCCTGTCTCCCCCCTACTTTGGCAAAATTTTTACACGTTTTGCCGGGACTGAACGAATGGGATAATGTTGAAATTCTTCAACAATACATTCTCTCCATTCTCCAAACACCTCTTTTCTGGCAAGACCGTGACCTTTAGGTCAGTGGTCAGTGGATTCTAAATAATAACGTCTCAGAAGGGTCCGTTCTGAATTTTTCTTCTTAAAGTGGAATTTTTCTTTCCTATGATGTCTGTCTTGTTGCTTTATTCACATAGTTGACTCATTGTACACTTCACAGTTGTGATATTCTAATGTGCATATAGCTTCACAATATGTGCACGCTCTCCTGAGCGTGGTTCTTACAGATGAGCTGTGAACTATACCATTATATCTATCACTATTGTTGTTATTATTATTACTGGCGTAGGCACTTCGAGGTTGGATGTTCGAATATGGACGTAGCTGTCTTGGTGTAGTTGGGTAACACCCTCCTTTTATTCTTGCCCTTTGCCCATACGGAGTTTATTGTTTTATTCTTCATGTTCGTGTGACAGTTGAGCACCAGTGTTGACCACTGGTTAATTGCTCTCTATGACAATGAGTGTAACGTAAATCACATACGAATTAATAAGCGTGTCTGTGGTGAACAAAACAATAAGGTAAATTGAGTGAGGTACACACACGAAGGCCAAGATTGCTCGATGCCAATTCACTGAAAGTTTGAAGTTTGTTGACACGATGAAGAACAACTTCATTTCATTCCACACTAACTATGCTGGTTCTCAAACCACGTTGTATGAATAGCTTGGATTGGNTGAATTGGATTGTCCCGTCTTCGTACGCGCCACATTCCAGTGTTGCATCAGAAAAGTGTCCACGGTTTCATGGTGTCTAGAGGAGGTAGTTGCTCGAAAACGCTGTGGT